>JBBPMY010000566.1:0-14162 GCA_038090615.1 Phylloporus gajari
ACCTGCTCCTAATGGAGTCTTCAATATGCCTGTTCTTCACTGTAGAGCCTTTGCTTTGCAATACATACTTGCTCTCCTTGGTGTCTATACTCTGTTTACATTGTTTAGAATCTACTCTCCATCTGCTTATGGTGCCATAGAGTATACACCTGTCCTGCTCTAATAATGTACACCCAGATACTATAAGCTTGGCTTGCCATGTACTGAATTAATAATAGCTATTGTATTTATTTGCTGTAGTACTTTTCTTCAATCTGGGATTGATATCTAATATTATTCACTCTTGCTACAGAGTAAAAAAGCACTGTCTGCATATATTTATAAATAACACACTACTATATGCTATACAATACCATTTTACTTATAAAAAGGCCTCATGTTGCCACTTGGTGGCCCACTTTTGCTAGTACAATAATTGTGAACTGAAATGGTGTGCTGGGTGGAATCTGATAGGTCTAGTAGTTGTTTACCTTATGTGCATGGCACACCAGTGGTGTAAAGCCTGTACATATGATATACATCCTTTGTTTGTACCATGCATACAGAACCTGTATATAGAATGAATGTTTGCCAGAAAATATGCACCATTTGTATGGCGAATAAAATTTGTATACTACTAAATTTAGTTATATAATGCACAACTTTTACTTCAGGGCGTGTACGTCCAAAGTCCATGATGGTCAACCAGAAGATCAGCGATGACCTAAAGGAGACAGTTCTTGGCCTCTACATTAGTAAATTTACATCATTCTTTATTTGGCTTGCTGTGGCTGAAATTTGGCTTACTGACTAAGCAATGTGGCATAGCACCACAAGACTGGTAAGACTTTTAGACACTGTGGCCAAGCAGATTAAGCATGAAAAGTAACTAAGTTCATTTTTCTTACAGCTCAGAGGAGGAAAAAAAAATGAATTTGTATCTACTACAAGGTGTAACTAGTGTATTTACAGTTGCTACTGTGCCATCCCCTGGCGCACATCATTGCTACTATCACCCCCTCGCAGCTGGATGTCATTGTGGCATCGTTGATGGTGTCCCCCAAGCGCACACACCATTGTCATTGTGTCACTGTGGCACTGCTGCCATCTCCAGGCATGCAGTTGTGCACATCATTGCTGCTTCTGTCCCTAGGTGCGCATGTCATTGTCGTCGTGTCATTGTTGATAGCGTTGGGCCACTGACGATGTTACGTCGTCGTTGATGGCGTTGGGTCACTGGTCACTGGTCCTCGACAGCATTGCATTGTCATTGCTGCTTCTATCCCCATGTGCATGCATTGTTGTTGTTGTCGTCATTGCTGCTTCCATCCTCATGTGCACGTGTCATCGTTGGCACTGCTGCTTCCATCCTCAGGTGTATGCATTGGCGCAGGGTCGTTGATGGTGTTGGGCCATCGATGACGTTGTGTTGTTGTTGTTGTGTCGTCACGGCACTACTGCTGTCTCCAGGCGCATGTCATTGTGGGGTCATTGATGGCGTTGGGCCATCAACGACATTGTGTCATCGTCGCTGCTTCCATCCCCAGGCGCATGCGCCATCACAGGGTCGTTGACGGTGTTCAGCGATGTTGCCATCATAGCGCTGGCTTGAAGGTGGTGTGAGTGGTGGTGGTGGCAGAGGCTCGGTATGGCTGGGACTAGAGAGGGGTGTAGTAAACATCAAATGGAAGTAAGTAGCAGTACTTAGCTTTTTTTCTGTAGTTGCATCAGCAAACTAACCTCCTTCCTAGACACAACTGGCCAGTATTAGCCAGCTTGACAGACTATACAGATGTCCACATCAAGGTTCCCAATTGACTAGGTCTGGACAATTGCTCATAGTCTGTCCCATGCTATTCCCAGAATTGACAGACCAGACATGAGATGTGAAATTGGAAAGAGTAATCTCATATCATGATCTGAACAGAACTGGGCAGGGTCTGGCCAGGACTGTACTTGATTGGACACAGAACCAAAGAGCACTCAATTGCCACCAGCATAACTGGACAGACCAGTCACAGAAAACAATAGGAATGAGCAGTACAAAAAAGATTGTATCCAGTCTGAGCACACTACTACTGGAGGTCAACATCAAATCCACATCCACTGACAGACTGTTCTTGATTAATCATGCTATTGCTAAGAACTACGTCAGGAGCTAGTCTGAAGATCTGGTAGCCGCAGCACACCTCCCGTGTTGAGCCCATTGCCTTCGCAAAGCCCTTGTTTTGTCACTATGAATTGAATTTGTATCGCATTTGCTCATCAACCCTAAAATCTCGGAGTAGACAGGCATGTAGGTGTTGACTTGGAAGTTTACTTTGCCTCCTGAAGCAATCTCGTCAAGTGCAACCTTCAACTGTGTGAAATTAGCAATATTAATATGCAATGCAAATAGTATAGAAACCAACAGCAGTTGCAGTGATAGCCACCATGACCTGCGGAACTTCTACACCAAAGACCTCAGGGAACAACTTGCTGACCAAGGTGGGACCAGTGTAAAAGAAATCAATGATGAGCCCTGAGAGGGCTGGATGCACAAGATTATTGACATGCCCCTGGAAACAATGTCAGGTTATACTTTCATGGAGAGTTCAGTTTACCTCTTCGTCTCTCCCATCCCTCAAAAATAGGCTGCCATTCCCCAAGAGATTCTTTGCGATCTCGATGTTTTGGTCATGGCAATTTTCAGGATCCATTGATATTGTTGTAAGACAAATGTACGTGCTTTTTTCCTCATTGTAGAACGCCAGCTGCCAAGGTCCTCCCATAACTGATAACCTGATGAGCAGCAGCCAGGGAGAAGGTAATGAACAAGTGTGTACGAGTCTGGCAAGGTCGGCAGTATGCTGTGGCCACCAACCTAATAAAAAAGCATGTTAGCCGACGGAATGATGAGTCTCAGTATCTTACCCTCTAAAATGACTAAGCCTTGAGACTGGCACCGACAATAGCCTCTTCAATGTACTCAGCGGCCTTTGTGTTGAAAGGAGCATGGATGGGGAATGTGTTGATAGAGACAGCATCGCAATGGGAGAATTTTTTCGCCCGTTCAATGATATCACATGTCGATGGGTCGTAAAATTGAAGTTGCCATGGCTCTGAGGTGCTAGAACGAAGGGTTTAGCTAGCCTTGGGAGCAGTGACAGCTACCTGTCCACTGTCGTTGTGTGAGGCTTCACCTGTGGCTTGATTAGTGGATGAAGTCTGCTGCTGCCTAGCGGCAAGCAACTGGGTATTGCTAGGCAAACGAGGCACACAGTTACGTTGGCAGTGCATTGTGATGATGTCCTTGGGTTGCTGAGCTTGTTGATGTTGCAGGTCTACAACGCTGTTCCCTATGGTAGTATAAATTAGAATGGGCCATTGAATGTGTTACGACATACCTTGTGCACGATCGAGTGTGTGAGGCACACTTTGCTGGCGTTGTCCAGTCGCACTGTTAACGCCTGTTGTGTCCACATCATCTACACTTATGGAATCAATGTTGTTCATTTGATGCAGTGTGACATACCGTCTCCAGGTGGTGGCAATGGCCTTGCAAAATTGTTGTCAACTATAGCAGGAACAATAATTAGACGGGCTCCAAGGGCAAAAAACTACTGGGCACCTTGATGAAGCATTTCTTCTGCAAACCTGTCGTCGTTGCTCAAAGAGGCCTCGTCAATCTAGAGAGATGAATAAGCTGACAAATCTGAGTGCACTAGAAGGATCTTACTTCATGCTCAGACTGGACGTCTATTTCGGGAGCAGCAGAAAGACTGTGGCCAATGTGACCAATGCGGAGCGGTTGGTTGTAGAAGGAAGCAGTCCACTGTAATGTGGCAGGGACAGTATTGCATTCACCATTGTCTGTTGCATGGTTCAACAAGGATTGCACAGGACGGGAGGTTGCAGAAACAGAATGTAACAAAGTTGATGAATGTGACTGAGAAGAAATTTGAGAAGGAATGTGGCGCTGTTGGGTAATGTGTCATTTGTCCGAGGAGGAGCAGATCGACGGTGCATGAGACATTGGCACTGTTGAAGTCCCAGCTGATGATCTACCCAAGAGGAACAATGAGCTATGCGATGACGGTGCTGAACTTTGTGAAAACGCTTGCACCATGGAAAACTGGGTGCGAGTGGGGGCCTGAGTGTCTGCCTGAGGTACAGAACCATCGCGATTGAATGAAGACCATGATGCTACTCTGGAAATGTGAATGGATGCCTGAGTATCTTTCTCGATCAAAGACATGGTATCTGGAAGTTTGAACCCAAATTGTTGACCAGGCACCGCCAACGTGAACTCCAGTCACAAGGATGGTGGAAGCACAGGTTGAGAGCAGGTTTGGTTCTCGGCTTCATTGGAGGTAGCACATCCTTTGTGAGAGCTACTCTGAGAGCAAGGGGCCATGGGATTGACTTCTTCATCTTGTGTAGCAATATCGGCTAGTGAGGGCCGTTTCGATCGTTCCGTCTGAGCTCGTTCTATGTTCTTCATCTGAGTCAATCTACCTCCACTACCTTTTCCAGATCGCTCAGAGCGCCACACACCAGAATCATCTTCCAATGCAAGACCGGAATTAGCCCTTTTCTACTCATATAATGTACACCGTACCTTGTCCTTGGTCTGAGAGTCTCCGAGATCTCTTGCTGATGTCTTCGGTGTTGTCGTCCTCGTTCTCGTAGATGATTTTGCGCTTGGCCATTGTACACAGACGGAGAGGACAAGGGACTCCTTTGTGTTTTTCCGCTGTTTTGTGTCGCCATAAGTGAGATGCACCGTTGAGTACGTCAAATTATATATGTCGCTTCCAGTCGTTGTCGAATTCGGCACTAAGTCTATATTGCTGCATAGTGAGACAAATTGAAGGGTACATGCACTACATGTACAGGATTTACACACCATACAACAATGGAAACATGCTAGTATCACATACGTGCAACATAACAATAATATCCTCCCACTCTAGGATGTATTGGGTCCATCCACATTGACCCAGCTTGTAGCAGTGCTTGCTGCCTCCAAGTCTGTGCCAAGCAAATGAGATGTGCCCGTGACCGACCAATCTCCAGTGCTGGCAGGTGAACGTTTCTTTGCCAGTCGAGAGTTTGACTCAACCCCACTGTTGAGATGATGTTTTGTGCTGCTTGTAGAGGACGTTCCTGGGATCCAAATTGGAGGGACATGTTGGAGGGCATCTCCAGACAACCTGAAGGCTCCAAGGCTAGGGGATGCCAATACAGTCACATTGAGAGGTGCACCACCATGAGTGCTGTTACTCTGCAGTACCGTGTGAGTGGTTGAAGGGGTCAAGTCTCTCAGTAACCATGAGCTGTCTGGGAGCTGGGAGAGCATCGTAACGATGGAATCAATGAAGTCGTTGTGTGTGAAACTCTTGTTCACCTGTATTTTGTCTCTGTGAAATTTGATGGGGAGAATGAGCACCTTCTGAACTTTCTCAAGAAGTGGGATAACCAGCTGGAAATATGTCGAAATGTACAGGATCATGAGTGCCGTCCAGCTGAAGTCAGATTGAATAGTGACGGTTTTGAGTGTGCTGGGCTTGGTTATGGCAAAAAATGGATCGAAGCAGTTAGCAAGATCTTTGGCGGGTTTGATGCAGCTGAGCTTGTTGTACAGGAGACATATCGCAAGCAGAATGTAAAAGAAAGATTCAAGATTGTGATGAGCTTCATGTACTACCGGCTTCCCAGGTCCTATGTGGCTGAGTTTAGCGGCCATCCAGGCCCACGTTCCCTGAACATATGGAGTCAAACGCAAAGCACGAGCATACAACCGTAGACACACCGTGCATTGAAGCAGGCTGGCATCAATAGATACGTCCACATCATTCAGAAGGGATTGATCAGCTATGGGGATGACAATGTCATGCGTATCGCACAAGTTCTTCAGAGGTAATGCTTTACTTTGACCAGCGACACGGAGACCTGGAGTGGGGGCAGAAGAAAGGGGGAGGTTGCCAATTGGTATGCCAAAGCCCCAATTGCCCAAGAGTCCACGATGAGAGAGCTTATGTATTTTTTTTTCAACAACACAACTAGATTGGGGATCCAGGAGTGCTTGGTGTACAAAGTCCACATTGAGGTCGCTGTCTATAGCTAGGATGAGCAAGAGATTGAAGAGGCTGATATCACGATGGAGTATGTGTGGTACCTGAATGGTGTTGCAATGGGCTGCTAGGTGTAAGCTCATGGTAGGATAGAATTGACTCAAACTTACCACAAAGACAATCGATTAGAGCGATGAGGAACTCAGTGAGGGAAGTGAACTTGAAAATAGGATACCCTCTTGGTTTTGAGACCATGCATGACAAAACACATAGGTTATATGGGGGGTTCATGACGCCAATAAGGGAGTAAAGAATATGAGTTGAATTGTTCAGGATTTGCCATGTGATGGGGTGCTCCGTTTGAACCTGTTGTTCATGTACCAGTCTCGGTATGCCCTTCACATTGGCTGTCTCCAGTATCTTTAAAATCCTTTCCTCAGTGTATACTCGCAACGGGTCCACCCAAGAATCCTTGATGACAACTTCTTGTAATTCTTCATCGATCATAAGCGTACCGCTCCACATGGTTGTACCTCACCCATGTAATATCCCAGAGAAGAAGAGTAGTGTATCAACCAAAATGGTGTACTGATTGTTTTGCAAAATGATTTGAATTTTCTTTCGACCATTCTCAGCAGGGGAGACAGTGGTGTTGAAACCAAATATGGTCCCATTAGCGAATATGATTCCAAGAAGGACCCGGAGAAACTCTTCGGGGAATTTATGGATGTTGAGAGGATATGTGGAGATAGAGCCGCCCCTGTTGAAAAAAGTGAGGATGATATGGTCACCCATAAGCTGAATACTGGGCGCCACGTAACGCCCATCTTGAACTTTGAGTAGAAACGCAACCTTGCCAGTGAGTTCGATATACAAATCCTTCCTGTTTTCATCGCTGTATTTCTTTTTCACCTCACCCATAGTGTAAATATCAGTCCTCATGTTGAACTTCTGCTTTTCTGCGGTGTGATCCCTAATCACCCCCTCTTCACAAAGGAGGAGGTCAGGCCTGTGGACCACACAGTTCAAACCATCTAGAGGCTTGTTTGTGGCCTTCCCGGTCCATTGCCTATGAAAATTTAGCAGTAAACATGATCTAAGATGAGGCCTCACATACCTCGTGCACATATGAGAACTTGGGGTATGATGAATGATGTTGTTGAGAAAGTCAGCAATCGCTTACTCCCAGTTTTCTGTTTTGGAGGGATCAGGGTAATATTTCCATCTGCCATTTTCATGTTGCCATACCTCCTCCATGTGTCACGATCATCATTTTCCATCTAAGCCTATCTCTGAACTCCACTTTTTATACTCTCAATCTCAGGTGTGTTTCCTATCTTATCACACCCGGAGATAGTAGGACTTTGTTTTATCGTGATCTCTTGTCTATTAGTAAGCTTTCACCATATTTAGTAACTTACCATATTTAGACATTCTCCCGCTGTGCCTGCATTTCATGCACAGCTCCGGTGCATGCTACCTCCGACCTTAGACTTAGTAATTTCTTACAAAGACACTCGTCAGTCTTACAAATCCATAGCCCCGATCTCTGTATAAATAGTGTACTCATAGTCTGTACATACTTCAGTTCGAATATTAACTTAGTCTCTACTCCTCCCTCTCACTTGAGTACTTAGTACTCTCCTCTGATTACCTCCGACCTCCGACCCAAATATGGGACAGGACTTTGACAAGGGCGCACCACATAAGGTGAAGCCAACGTCCCATCCGTCCAGAACTCCGAAGTTTCGGAGTCCCCTCAGGAGTCGACCCAGACTTAACAGTATATTCGAACTCCCACTTGTCATAAGGTCCTCATGGCCACTCGCACAAAAGCAAAGTTAGCAGCACAAAAGCTCCCCAGCACAGACCCAACCCTGGCCCCAAGAGAAGGCAGCATATCGGTCGTTGACATCCTGCTTAGGGACACAAGCAGCACACATTTCAGTTTCACCGCCTGTCTGCAGACACATGACTCCATCTCCACCATAGGATTCCTCAAAAGACCATCATCTTCACCCCTCACAACCGCCGCTAGAGCTCCTGTGAATGTAGCAACTCTGCCTAGTTGTTGATCAGACGACATATATGGGACTCTGGCGGCAGACAAACCCTCCGAGGGTCCATTAGACCCAGGAAGGAACCCTGAGGATGACCCCGGAGATGCCTTGGACAAGGATGATATCAACGAGCTAGTCCATAGCTACTCAATGAGCCCCAAAGCTCATGTACCAAAAGACGCCCTCACCCACTTGGCTAATGCCATAGAAAGCCTAGCCAAGTCCTCCCGGCGTCCCTCCACCTCTGAATCAAGCCAGTGAACTAAGGTCCGAGAACCGGACCAGTTTGATGGTACTGATCCTCGCAAACTCCGAGTGTTTCTCGTGCAATGTGAGTTAAACTTCCAGGACCAACCAGGGGCCTTCGCATCAGACCGAGCAAAAGTCACTTTTGCCCAATTGTACCTAAAGGGAATCGCCCTTGAATGGTTCGAGCCCGATCTCCTAGAAATGATAGATCTGGACCTCCGTCCGATCTGGATGGACAACTACAAGGAGTTTGTCAAGGAACTCCAGACAAACTTTGGTCCACACGATCCAGTAGGAGATGCCGAGCATCAATTAGATCACCTGTCGATGAAGGACGGACAGCACATAAATAAGTACGTCGTGGAGTTCAATTGCCTCACCTCTCAAGTCCAAGGCTACGGAGGAGGCGCCCTCTGGCACCATTTCTATAACGGTCTGCCAGACCACATCAAGGATGAAATCTCCCGTGTCAGCAAACCTCTGACAATAGAAGGGCTCCGCACCCTCGCCCACGCTATAGATGCTTGATACTGGGAATGCAAGTCCGAGGTCAATCACCAGGCCAAGCCCACAACCTCCTCCTCAAAGAACACCAACAAGCCTTCTGCTTCATCCTCCCACACCTCCAACTCTGGTGGCTCGAAGGACTCCAAAGACTCCAGAGAGTCTAAGGGGAAGGCCACCTTCTCAACTCCGAAGCCTGATCTCTCCTCCAAATTAGGGAGCGACGGCAAACTCACTGCTGTGGAGCGCAAAAGGTGCTTTGACAATAAACTTTGCATGTTCTGTGGAAGCGGCAGACACATGGCCAAGGATTGCCCTAAATCCACCTCCAGAGCATCCAAAGCTTGTGCTGCATCTACCAAGGCTCCGGAAACCCAACCGGAGGTCTCCTTGGAGACAAAAAAATAATCAGTGACCTCCATGACTCCGCATGGATAGGAGGTTGCGTTGAACCTGACCGTGCACCCAAGGAGATCAGACTCAATGCGTCCGCTCTCTCTGATCCCAAATCTCTTATGCCCTCCGTCTCTTTAGCTTCTTATCCTATTCCTTCATTCTCCACTCTCATAGATTCTGGTTCCTCCAATTGTTTTATAGATACAGCATTTATTAATGAACATAATCTTTCAACTTACCCCATGCCTCTGCTACAACTCCGCCTCTTCGATGGAACCTCAAACTCCATCATTACTCGAGCAATCAATCTCCATGTCTGTTTCGAAACCGGTGATATCACTCCAACGACATTTTATGTCACTCCGTTGGATGGCTCCTGCTTCCTTGTACTCGGATATAACTGGCTCACCCGCCACAATCCGTTGATTGATTGGGTCTCAAGCAGTATCTCTTTCCGTTCACCTGAGCAGCCCATGCCAACAAAGCCAAGCTCTCCTCCACAGCCTCTAACCCCTCCGGTCAAAGCTGAAACTCCATCTCCTGATCCACTGAGTTTCTCTGACCGCAAGGCTCCCCATATTGCACTAGTAAGCACACCTGTGTTTGCTCTAGCCTGTTGCCTAGAAGGTTCCGTGCAGTATAGCCTGCAACTCCGTCCTCAAGATACCCACCTACGCTCCACCTCTTCTGAGCCCGAAGAGATTGATCTCTCCAGAGTTCCTCCGGAGTGTCATGACTTCGCCGATGTTTTCAGTAAGCAAAGGGCTGACACCCTAGTGCCCCATCGTGAGCATGACCTCAAAATCGAACTCAAAGAAGGAGCTAGTCCTCCGCTGGGTACCACCTACTCCCTTTCTCCCTCCGAACTCGAGTCCCTCCGAGCGTTCCTCGATGAGCATCTCTCCATCGGATTTATCTGACCCTCCTCTTCCTCCCATGCTGCTCCAGTCCTCTTCATCCACAAAAAGGATGGTTCCCTCTGCCTCTGCGTTGACTTCAGAGGACTAAACAAGATCATGAAGAAAGACTGCTACCCACTGCCCCGCATCTCCGATCTCCTCGATGCTCCGAGCCGTGCTAAAATCTACACCAAGATTGATCTCCGGCATGCCTATCACCTAGTCTGCATCGCAGAAGGAGACGAATGGAAAACTTCCTTCTGCACTCACTATGGCTCCTACAAGTGGTTGGTTATGCCGTTCGGACTTACAAACGCTCCTGCGGCATTCCAGTGGTTTGTCAACACAATCTTCACTGACCTCCTAGATGTCTGTGTTATAGTCTACCTGGATGACATCCTAATCTACTCTGCCGATATGACCTCCCACAAGGAGCATGTCCGTGAAATCCTCCATAGGCTCTGCACACATGGACTTTATGCAAAGCCTGAAAAGTGTGAGTTCCACACCGACTCCACTGAATACTTGGGTTACCAGCTCTCGCCCTCCAGACTTACTATGTCGCCGGAGAAGGTCAAGTCCATCCAGGATTGGCCTGAACCTCATAAAGTTAAGGACATCCAGTCCTTCCTAGGATTCGCCAACTTCTACCGGCGTTTCATCCACAACTACTCTGACATTGTCGTTCCTTTAACTCGCCTTACTCGCAAAGGAACTCTGTGGTCCTTTGATGACTCCTGTCGCTCGGCCTTTCAGGCCCTCAAGGACGCTTTTACCTCTGCCCCTATTCTGACACACTGGATGCCCGACGCTCCGCTGATCATCGAGACCGATGCCTCCGACTATGCCATTGCTGGCATCCTCTCCATCCATTGCCCGGATGACGAAGTCCGCCCCATGGCTTTCTACTCTTGGACTTTGTCCACCGCGGAGCTAAACTACAACACTCATGACAAGGAGCTCCTCGCTATCCACGAATCCTTTCGGACTTGGCATCACTACCTTGAAGGGGCTGGCACTCTGATTGATGTCATCACCAACCACAAGAACCTTGAGTACTTTGCGACAACTAAGCTCCTGACTCGCCGACAGGCTCGGTGGTTGGAGTTCCTTTCCCAGTTCAATATGGTTGTCTGTTTTCACCCCGGACGCCTCGGAGCTAAGTCTGATGCCCTCACTCGCCGATGGGACGTCTATCCCAAAGAGGAGGATAAGGACTACACTTGCGTCAACCCTCACAATTTCCGCCCAGTCTTTACCCAGGAGCAGCTCGCATCGTCCCTCCAGGCCACATTCTTAGCCACTCCTGTACTCCGCTCCAGTTCCTTGTTCAACGAGGAACAACTTCACTGCGACATACTCACTGCACTACCTAGCGATCCACTGGCTAGCATTCACATGTCCGCTCCTGAAGCCCCTGACTCCTGTTGGTCAGTTGACTCCAAAGGTTTCCTCCAACTAGACAACCGCATCTACGTCCCCAATGCAAATGATCTTTGTCTTCGGGTCCTCCGATACAAACATGACCACCCACTCTCAGGACACTTCGGACAAAACTAGACATTAGAGCTTGTTCGACGAGAATATACCTGGCCAGGGGTCCGAACCTTTGTAAGGGACTATGTCTCCTCCTGCACATCCTGTGCTAGAGCAAAAGTCCCTAGACATATGTAAGCCCTATGGACTCCTCAAGCAACTCCCCATCCCTGAGAAGCCATGGAACTCCATCTCCATGGACTTCATCAAACAACTCCCTCAGTCCTCCGGCTTTACTTCCATCCTAGTCGTAGTAGATCGACTATCCAAGCAATGTGTGTTTATCCCGACACACAACACCATCACCTCCCTGGAGTTAGCAAAACTCTTCTTACTCCACGTCTTCTCCAAGCACGGAGTCCCTTCTCACATTACCTCCGACCAAGGCTCCGAGTTCATCTCGCACTTCTTCAGGTCCCTTGGTAAAGCCCTCGACATCCGACTCCACTTCACCTCCAGTTATCACCCAGAGGGGGATGGACAAACAGAACGAATGAACCAAACACTAGAATGGTACCTGCACATCTACTACAATTACCAGCAGGACAACTGGTCTGAACTCCTGCCCCTTGCGGAGTTCACCTACAATAATGCTCCAAATGCTACTACAGGAGTATCTCCGTTCTTCGCCAACAAGGGCTATCACCCCAACATCTCCATCCATCTTGAAAGGGACCTCACCTCTGAACGAGCTCACAAGTACTCCATCGACCTAGATTCCCTCCATGAGTTCCTTCGTGAGGAGATGGCTGCCGCCCAGAAATGCTACCAAGGCCCTGCTGATGCCAAACAAAGTCCAGCACTGGACATCCAAATAGGTGACCAAGTCCTCGTGAAAGCAAAGTATTTCCACTCCACTCGCCCATCCAAAAAGCTCTCTGAAAAGAACCTTGGTCTGTATACAGTCATCGCGAAGCCAGGGACTCATTCCTATACACTCCGACTCCCTGACACCATGAAGTCCGTACATCTGGTCTTCCATGTTTCACAATTAGAACCAGCAACCCCAAACGTCATCCCTAATTGCACACAAGCTCCGCCCCCTCTGATTGAAGTTGACGGCGAACCAGAGTATGAGATCTCTGAAATCCTTGACTCCAAGATAGACCACCGCCAATGCAACTGCAAACTCCTCTACCTAGTCCAATGGTCCGGATATGAAGGGACCGATAAAGAAACATCCTGGCTACTAGCTACTGAGCTAGACCATGCCTCCAAGCTAGTCCAGGATTTCCATCTCCGATATCTGGAGAAACCTGGGCCTAACCCTGTCCAGGAACAACCCTGACCCTTATTACACTCTTATGTGTGCCTGACTAAAACTCATCATTACCTACACTATGAAACCTCTGTCAGATATAAACGATAGACTAGGCACTTAAAATTGTTTTCCTCCCCACTATCAGACATGAACATCACTCTCACCCCCACACAACATACCACTGTTCTAGTGGTTGTAATCATATTTGTTTGTCTCAGTCTACTTATCATCTGGTGGTGGATTCATCTCTCTTGTCTGTTGGCCAGGGCAAGACCATTAGACCCTATATCAGCAGCTGTAGCAGTGTTTGACACTACTGCAACTGAGGTAGCTCTAACAGTTTAAACCCCTGACTCAACTCTGAATCTCCGGCCATCGCTCCACACCAACTCTGGATGAGAAAACGACGATCACAATTATACTATCTACCAGAGGCGAGCGACTATCTACACCACCTCATCTCCTTCCTCTGCATCCTCTTCCTCCCCTTCATCCTCCTCCTCATCGCCCTCCACCACAACCCCGGTATCCTTCTCCTTCTCCGTCTCCTTCTCCTTGCCCTTGTCTCCCCTGACCACTGACTCCTTCTCCTCCCTTGCCAGCTCCGATGCCTCTCTCTGAGCCGCATCTGACCCGAGCCCCTCCAACTCCTCCTCCGACTTGGCCCCATAAACCTCCGCGCCTTTCAACTCGACGAGCTGGCAGAGCCACTCGTTCTGAGTATCCAGACACTTGTTCTGCGCCTGAATGGCCTCGAGGATGCCCCTAAGGACATCCACGAGGGGGCCCATCCCTGGGACGGGGGTGGTCTCCACGGTCTTCTTGGGATGACTAAGCCCTGCCTCCACCTCCGCCTCCAGCCTCCATTTCTTCATCTTCCTCTCTGGCTTCTCCTCGCATCTGGGGCGGTCACACTTCACCTTTGCCTCCTGGCATTCAACGCAGGAGGTGGACTTACCAGTCCCGCGGGTACAGTTGAGACCCCGCTTGTCACACCAGATGCAAATCGGCAGCTCTGAGGAGAACCGCCACTTGCCTTTGTCGTTGGCTCGACAGGCCTGCTCCTCCGAGGCCTCCTCCGTCAGTATCAGCTCCACTATCACAGCATTGGTGGGCGCACCTTTTTGGCTGTCTCCTCGGCCTTGCAGCGCTCCTCCACTGCCCTCCGCTGCTCCTCCGCCCTCTTCCTCTGCTCCTCATGGGCCCTCTTCTCCGCTTCCTC
>JBBPMY010000567.1:0-14152 GCA_038090615.1 Phylloporus gajari
GCCTTGGATGTCGGCATTGCAGTCAGAGACGCTTCCGCAACCGTGAGCTGGTCCTTTTTCCATGCATGAAGCGCAGTACTTTCGATACGCATGTCTAGTTCCTTTGCGCGAGGTACGGATGAGAACGATGAACCCGTTTTATAAGGACGTACGCTGATAATAAAAAGATCTTTGATGATGACCTTTTGTTTCTGCGCAGCGATTGCAAGGCGGCCGTTTGGGGAGAAGGCAATTGAGCGTGTTCTGCTGTTCTGTGAGATGAAACCAATCTGGGTGTACGTCGAGGTGTCCCAGAACGTAATGTTGTCTTTTGTAGAATACGCCATGAATTGACCATGTTGCGGCAGGGAAATGCACGAGTTGAAGTCGCTGGGGACCGACCACTCGGAGACTGTTGTCCCGGTGGATGCATCAATCCGCCTGATTTTGCTGTCGTCAGTCTTGACAAAGAGGTGGTTGTTGAACCAAAGGAGTCCGCGCCATGGGTTCAGTCCCACATTCGCCTCGACGAGTAAGCGCCCGCTGTCACTATCCCAGACTCGGACGGACTCCCAAGTAGCTGTCGCGATTTGGTCGTCTTGTGGAGAGTATTTGGCTGCGAGTACTGGCTTGTTGTGATCGAGAGTTCGCACTTTTCTGCGTTCTGCAATGTCCCAAATCGTGGCCGTGTGGTTCTCGTCGTCTGCGGAGACGAGTCGAGACGAGTCCAGCGAGAAGTCGACGTCCCGAATGATTGGTCGGCCAGGGATGTTGTCAAAGACGAATTGTTCGTAGTTCACGGTCGTGTCCCAAAGAAAGACTTCGCCTTTTGACGCTGCTGCGATGAATCTGCCATCGTTGGAGACGGCGACATGCGCTGCGGTCCTTTTCACTTCCATCGCCGCGACTTCTTTGCCGTCTTTCACTCGCCACACTTGGACAACCCCCCAACCACCGGTGACGAGGTGCTCGCCATCTGCAGTAAAGGCGACTGCGTCTACCCCGACATCGGCGTCGATTTCGATGGAATGGGAGTACTCTTGTCGAACAATCAGCACCAACGCAACATCATCTCTCAGCACCCACCCATTGTTGACGACGTGGACGTTCAGTACTCAGTAGCAACGATCAAGATGGTAAATGAAGAAGCCGTTGTACATTCCCATACTATACAGCCCTTCCCAATCCCGTATTTTGGCATTCATTTCACTTCCCGGCCGCAATGGCAAAAATGCATGTGTCGCGAGTTGAGTGCAGTCTCAGTTGAACCCTCCACTTCGCTCGTCGTCTGGTTAAGCAAAGCGGAAAATGGGTACGTCCTCATCGTATAACATTGACTTTACCCCCTTATTCCCCCCACCGGACTAGTTACCTGTCTTTGACATGCTGTTACTATCCCAGGCAGGCGCGCCATCCCTCTCGTATATCTCCCGTGCAAAGACTCAAACTGCTTCCTCCATCCCGGAAACGCGTTCATGCGCGCCTGATGGGCCACGGCTGCCTCCCGCACTAACTTGCTGTTGAACATGGTAATCACCGCATCACGCCGTTGTATCGTTCATTGATGGAGCCATCTCTCGGTCTAGACAAGGAAGCGTGGCGCGAGAAGCTATTGCGAAGCAACACGCTCCAACTATCGGTTCTCCTCAGCAGCCGACGCGTCAAGAACGTGAAATGCTGCAAGCAGAGCCGGTGGAAAGCTCTGCAGTGAGTAACGGGATCAAGCTAGTCGAGGAGTTTACTCCTGCGAGCATCTGCCAGCTGATCAAGGGACTTGCTGCGGGACATCCCGCCCCACCGATCGAGGTGAACCACAGCAGTTTTGCGGCGACTGACTACAGTCTGCCTCTCCAAGACCTTTCTGAGCGAGAGCTGGGTACTAAGACGTGGGGCAGTCCCGACGAATGTGATAAAGCACGCGTTTGTATTGGATTACCGGTAACTATACAGAAGCAACAGGCAGAGTACATACGCAGGTTCTTTCGGGTTAAGGTTATAGATACGTCTCATGGGTAGAGGAACCGGTGAATGAGAGAACGAGATAAACCATCAAAGCACATCCAGCATTCGTACACTATTTATCAGCTTTTCCAATATTTGCGGCGTGATCTCCTCCACCTGGACTGTAATCAAACTCTCGGCGGCGACTCGCCTATACTCCTCCACGTTTCGGCGGGTGGGCGTGAGCAACAGAGCACCAAACGGTTGGCGCAGTCGAGCAATGAACTGCAAGGTATGTTTCTGTTTTTCAGAAGGAGACAGGGTCGAGGGAGGCAAGAGTGATCCAGCGTCATTCAGCGCAGAACGACCACCAAACGGTAGCCCGATGCGAGAGATGAGCCCTGCCGTTCGTGTTTGCCAAGTCGTCGATGTAATCTTGGAAGGGCCGAGAAATGATGGCAATTCGTTCAGCACAGAAGACTTGTCATCGGGACTCTCATAAATTGACGACCCCGTGGCGTTCCCGACAGGGTGCCGATCAAGGAGAAAGTCGATCCAAGGATGAATGAGACATAGAGAACCCAACTGGGAGAGATCTTCTTGAGTTTGAATCTCTACAATCCCAAGCGCATTTGTTTGTGAGCGGAAAATACGTCCTGACGCATTTTGAGAGACTGAAACTTGCCCAAGTTTGAAGGTAAGACATGGGAGTTTCATACGGCGTCCCAAAAACGATGGTACAGGGAGCCCGTTTAGTTGGTCATACAACCTCGTAGCCAAACGAATGCTGGGAGAGCGCAGTCCAACGGTAATTGTTTGCATATCGCTAGGGATGGCTGGCGGTATGTGTGAGGTTGGACAATGGCGAAACACAGTGATACTAGAGGGAAGACAGCTATTGAAACTGCCGGATCTTCCTTTCCATGCAAGGATACTTGTGTCCCCCGAGCTCGTGAGTAGCTGCGCCAGGAGCAGACCGAACGCTTTGTCTCCCTCGCCATAGGTAACTGGCAGGGACATGGAGAAAATGCCGAGCAACGAATAAGCTACGTCTTCGACCCGTGTGGTTTGGCGTGAGGAGGCAAGGCGAAGCTTCTCTCGTATGTTGTCGAGACCAGGACGGAGTGCCATCAAAGCTTGCGCCGAAATACCTGTTGCCTCCTCCATCTCAATGACGATCTCTGGTGAATCCTTGTGGTTGTAGATATCGATACCCAAGTAGGGTGTCCAGTCCTCAGTGTAAATTCGTACCACCTTGGACGCATGATACTCTTGTAAGGTCCACGCCCGCATATTCCATATGCTCCTTGTCAGAGCGCCGCGCTTCGCCAGCCGATTTACCCCACGGAGGAAGATAATCGTCATCGCAGAACGTTCGTACCATTTGAACATGCTAACTAGTGCTTCTTGAAGCACGAAGTGATCTCCTTTGTTGATACAGCACGTATCGCTCCAAGCCCAATTGAACCCCGCCTCTCGTACGATTTTGCAAAACATTTGGAGCTTCTCGTGGGTGGGGGACGCCTCGAGGTCATACACTATAACTTGGATGACTTTTTCGAACAAAGGTTCGTTGTCCTCCCACTTGTGTGAAAATGTGGCATAACGGAAGTATTTCCCAACTTCCTGCTCGATACGGATGTGGTCGATATGTGTTGTCATGGACGAGATGAGGTCCGCGAAGGTTGACATCTTTTCAAAAGAAGAAGCCTGCTCCGATTTGCCACAGAGACGGCCATGAGCAGTGTCAATGAGCACCGGGGGAGAGTCGTGAATCGTATCCTTGATAGCCGTCCGGATCACTTCTTTCATCTGGATATAGTAGCAGTATCGTTCTGCGAAAGGTTATCAACAAAAATATTCGTATGGCATGACTATGCTTACCACGAATCTCTGGATCAGATGATTCAGACATCTTTAATAGCATCACTTCAAATGTGTCTATTGCATCATTATAGCGTCCCATGCCGCGTAAAGCTTCATTCTTCCTCTCATAGCCTAACGGAGACGATGAGTCGAGCTTGATTATCTGAACGCCATGAGAATTTAAGAACTCAGATGAATTAAAACGATTTACTTCGTTAGCATCATTCAAGGAATGCTCCCACTCTCCTTTGCTCGCGAATGCCTTACTTCGCTTACCCACTAAGTGCGGTGGTGCAGCGGGATTGAATAATAGCGCATTGGTGTACAGCGAGACAGCTTCGTCAAATTGTCCAGTATTCATGGCGCCATCGCCAAGACCCTCTAACTTGCCAAGGCATTGAGATTTAAAATCTGATGATGGATGGTCACGTAGATGTCTCCTGTGCCATTCAAATCATTGCTCACCTCGAATCCAATTGACATGATCGTAGTTTGTATTCCCTGCCAGTTCACTACACATTCGATGGTAACATGCAACTGCATCCACCAAATGGCCAGTAACTTCGAGACGCTCACATATCACTTGATATATTGTAAATCGTGGGAGCATAATCTACACACCGAACGAACTGTCGGGTGTGCGATGGATTCCAAAGACAAAAAAAGCTCACACCAGTGGCGGAGGTCAAGGTATCTTCCCAGGACTTGGTTTTCAGTCTTAATTTCACCCACTCTTTCAACAGTGGGGTCATAGGATGTGAGGCATTGTCGCGACTAGTAGCCTTTCGGCCCGTGTTGTAGTTGTTTCCTGGTGAAGAAAGACAGTAGTGCATAAAATCTGTAGCGAAGTCTTAGATATAGGGTGAGAGGGCAGGCAAAACGATTGCTAACCGGCAACCCAAGTCCTGGCGGAGTCGGACACCCTGGCTTCTCCATCCACTATGCGCAGTGCAAAATCACCAGTCTCGTTCGTGCGGCCAGCCGCAAGGAAAGCCGCACACAAACGCGGTTGGACAACGATCGCAAGATCGTCGAATTCCGCCGAAATCTGTGAGAAATCAAGATCGGTTTTATGTTGCGATGTAGTAGTGCGTATACCAATGACGTTATCAACGGCGTCCAGGTATGAAGTGCAGCACTTCCGATACAAACGTCCGGTTCCTTGAGAAGAGGTATACTATAGATGAGAAAGAAAAACTTGTTTGACAACGTACTACATTAATAAAAAGAAGGTCTTTGATGATGATCTTCTGTTTCCCTACAACAATTGCAAGTTGGTCGTCGGGAGAGAATGCGATTGCACGTGCCCCGCCGCTCCGCGGGATACTGCCAAGCTGGATGCGCGTCGAAGTATCCCAGAAGGTTGTCTTGTCCCTTGAAGAGTATGCTACGAATCGCCCGTGTCGTGGCAAGGCGATACATGACTTGCCGGTGTCATGAAGAGCTGACCACTCTGAGACGGTTAAACCAGAGGACGCATCGATTTGCTTGATTTGGCTGTTCTTGGTTTTGACGAAGAGGTGGTTATCGGACCAGAGAAGACCACGCCATGGATCCGCTTGTACTACAACATCGACTATCAAGTGGCCATTATCGCTGTTCCACACCAGGACGTATTTTTCAGTGGCCGTTGCGATTCGGTCGCCTCGTGGGGAGTATTTGGCTGCAGAGACACCATTATCATGGTCGAGCCGTTGCACGTCCGATTTGAGTTCTGTGATGTCCCAGACGATGGCTGTGTCGCCGTTGGCAGAGACAAGACGAGACGATGAGTCGTCTGGTGAGAAATCCACGTCCCAGGTGGTATCATTCATCCCGGCTGAAAAGACTCTTTCGTAGGTCACCGCGTCCCAGACCCATACACCACCGTTAGAGGAGCCCGCTGCGATGAATCTGCCATCACTGGAGACAGCAACACACCCGACATTTTCGGGCCCTTGCAGCGCCGCAATTTGTTTGCCATCTTTTACTCCCCACACTTGGACGCCCTCTTTCCCACCACTGACGAGTTCATCGCCATCCGCTGTAAACGACACCGCATTCACCCAGCTACCAGTGTCAATTTTAACGGACTGCAAATGCTCTTCTCCTGCAATCAGCACCCGCGCAACTTTATCTTCCAGCACGCACCCATTGTTGATGAGGATGTTGGCCAAAATCGAGAGGGTAATGAACAAGCTGTGGTACGTGCGCTTGCACGTAGTCATTACAGGAAATACTGCTGAGCCATCAATATTCAATATTACTACACAGGTTATAATCAACAACTGCTACTCCATATTGCAACGATTGCTGACACTAGCTTGTCTGCGTCGACTCTTCCGTGCCACATTATTGCGATCCTGCTGTCTTGGGGGAACCAAGATGTCCTTGTAACTGTCTTGCCATCGCGCGATAATGGATCATACCGGTTGCGTATAGGAGGAGCATGCCCAGGCTGCAAGATGGTCTTGCATACTGGAGAGGCGAAAGGGGTCTTACTGAATAGGTCAGCGCTATTGCATTATGCCAACGTGTTGCTATCTAACATTCCGTGGCTGACCTTCCCAGACCTTGACTGATGCTCGCCTCAGTGAGAAGGGCGCGTACGGTCGCTGGCTGCGTGCTCTAGTCGTACATGATGACGAATTAGCATGAGTAGCACACCACATGTCAATGTGCCTCTTCTACAGCACGAACTTCTCTTCTCTTCAGTGCAGGCCAGAACGTCAGTTGGTGCCGTTTGGCATGGCTCAAACACAGTAGCTAGAAACTGGCGTACACTTAGATGTGTTAATGTGTCATAACTCACAAAGACTCACGCAAGCACAAAATGCAGCTGATGTTAGTTCTCCCTCTGAATCCCTTGGAAATGTTTTTAAAGTACATACGCGTACTCACGAACGCGACGATAGCCATTCGAATGACAACATACAGAGAAATAAATTTACCACCAAGTAGAGCCTAAAGTAGAGAGGCGCGTGGAGAACGAGAGGAACAATCCAACATCCGCATGCTGTTTATGAGCTTGTCCAATATGGCCGGCGTAATCTCCTCTACTTGGACCGTGATCAAACTCTCTGCAGCAACTCGCCTGTATTCGTCCATATTGCGGCGTGTGGGAGCGAGTAAGAGAGCCCCAAAAGGTTGCCTAAGTCGTGCAATAAATTGAAGGGCATGCGTCCGCTTTTGAGCGGGAGCCAGAATCGAAGGAGGTCGAGGTAATGCGTTATCCGGGGCAGAATGACCTCCAAACGGAAGTCCGATGTGGGACATGAACTGCGCCGTTCGCGTTGGCCTGGCCGTCAGTGCAATATTGGATGGGCCAGGCAACGGTGGCAACTCCTTAGACGAGTTGTCGTCCGTATTTTCTTCAGTAATAGCCTCTAACACACTCCCGACTGGCTGCCTGTCGAAGAGAGTCGACCCAAGGGTGGACGAGGCACATAGGATCCAGCCGAGAGAGATTCTCATCAGTTCTGATCTCCACGATTCCGAGTGCATTTGTCTGCCCACGGAAAACACGTTCTCACTGTCCTTTTCTCGCATGTGCCTTGCTCCGCTTATCCAGCAGGTCCTGCAATGTAGAAGGGTTAAGCGACAGCGCAGTTGTATACTGCAATATGGCCTCGTCATATTCGTTAGCGTTCATGGCGATATCCCTGAGATCCTCTAATTTTCCACGGCATCGCGATTTAAAATCTGATGATAGTCGATTAGATGTCTCCTGTATTGTGCGCATGATGCCTCACCAGGAATCCAACCTGCTAGGGCGCCTTCTATATCCTGTGCTAGCTCACTATGCATTCGGCAGAAACAAGAAACTGCGTCCATTACACGGTCCGCTGTTTCAAGATGCTCACATATCGCTCAATAGATCAGGATTCCCGGGAATACAAACTATAGGCCGAAAAATGTCAGGGATGCGAGGGATGGCGAGGAAAAGAATGCTCACACCAGCCGCGGAGACTAAGGCAGGTTTCCATGACCCTGACGAGAGTCTCACCTCCACCCACTCTCTCAACAGTGGCATCATGAGAGATGAGGCATTGTCGCAGCCAGCAGAGGCTGAGCTCGCGTCATAACTTTTTTCCGGTTCAGAAAGACATTTTTGCATAAATTCTGCGGTGGAATTCCAGGTGTGACGGGAGGATGAACAGCACGATGGCTCACCAACAACCCATGTTTTGACGAACCCGGACATGTTGATATCTCTGCACACTGTGCGCAACATAGTCTCGCCAGCGTCCTTGGTACGACCGGCGGCAAAGAGGGCTTCACACGACCGTGCTGGATGGTGATCGCAAGATCGTCAAATTTCCATCCTGAAATCTGTGAGAAATCAGTATCAGTTTCGATACGTTGTGAGGAAGTAGTGCGTATACCAATAGGACAATCAATGGTGGTGGTTCCGTGCGGCTGCCGAGTTTAAGTCGCGCGTCCTCAAATGACTGAGTCGCACGACTGTAATCGCCGCTGTCCATGTATAGGTTCCCACGAAGAAAGAGCATATATGCCTATTTGAAGTATAAGTGACGCTACTGGATGATAGCGAATCATTCACGTGCCTGGACTACATAGAATGTTAGGTCCAGGGGCCAGGCAGTAATGAGGTCGTCTATACGTGATATTGCGTCGTCATGCTCTCCGGCCATGAACAGACCGACAGCCTAGGACGAGAAAGAAGGTAAATGGAGTCCAGGAGATACTGCATGGGTTACCCACCTTGACAAGGAGAACGGCAACGTGATCTGAATGCAGCAGCAAAGACGTAATATCGCTAATCCGACATGCTGGGTGTGCGCCCCCTTTGCCGACAGGGGCCACACATTTCGCAATGTAACTAAAGGTGGATGACTGAATGCCAATGGTCTTGATTTTAAACGGTGTCAGTGTCTATATTTGTGAGACTAAAGAGAGTAAACCTCTTCAGCATCGGCGAGTGCTGCGTCCCACTGTCGCAAGCGCGCCCGGACAAGAGCTTGACTAGCGAGTACATGACGGGCTATATCTTTGGGCCTCGCGATGGCAGTAAGTAAAGCTTCCGCCTTCGTGAGCTGACCATTTTCCACGCACGAAGTGGTCCGCATTCGATGCGAATATCTTCCTGATATATGAGATGTAGATGAAAAAAGGAAACTTTTTGAGTAGGGACGTACTGCGATAAAAGGAAGCTCGTTGATGAAGATTTTCTGTTCTCCCTCAACAATTGCAAACTGGTCGTCCGGAGAAATTGCACATAGCCTGCCCCTCCGTGAGATGAGGCCAAGTCGTGTATGTGACAAGGGGTCCCAGAACGTGATGTTGTACTCCGTAGCGGTAGTTATGAATCGCCCATATTGTGGCAGGGCAATAAGTGAACCGACACCATGAACAGACCACTCTGAGACGATTGACCCGGTGTCTGCATCGATTTTCTTGATTTTGCAGTCGTCAGTGTTGACAAAAAGGTAGTTTTTATACCAGAGGAGACTCCCCCACACTCTCACTGGTCCGTTCACCCTGAGTAGTAAGCGCGCATCGTCGCTGCCCCAGACATGGACGGATTCCTCAGTGGTCGTTGCGATTGTGTCACCCTGCGGAGAGTATTTGCTGCGTGGATCCAGTCTCAATGGTAGAGTGTTCGCATGCGGCGAGGTCCCAAATTGTGGCTGTGTAATGACTGCCATCGGCGGAGACGAGTTTTGGTCTGGTGAGAAATCGATGTCCCAGATGCCCTGACCGAGTCTGTGCACAACGACTTGTTTGTACGTCACCGCGTCCCTGCCATCCTTGGAGACGGCTACGCACCTAACATTGCTCGCTTGCATCGTTGCCACTCGTTCGCCGTCTTTCACTCGCCACACTTGAACACCTTCTTTTCCACCACTGATGAGGTACTCGCCGTTTGCTGTAAATGCCATTGCGTTTACCCTGCCAACACTAGTGCCGATTTCAATCGCCTGAGAATATTCTTATCCAGCTATCAGCACTAACGCAATAACATCTCTCAGCACGCACCCATCGCTGGCGACGTATATGCTGACGATGATCAAGAAGGAGGCTGTGGTGCGTGGGCTCGCATTCCCTGAAATAGGGCCTCGTGTGTTTTCGGTGTTGATTTCGTTTCTACTGCAATAGCAAACACTCCCATCCCATCTAGTACTCCATGCTGCAGTACAGGGGCGGCATGTACTTTTCGTCCTGGCCTCTGCAAAGATGACGCTGACAATGCCCACGGGAACTCCTTTCTGCGGTCCAAAGCAGTTTGTTTCGCACTAACAAATGGCTCCGGGTTTGGGGCCTAGCTAGTCACTAGCCTTAGCGTATTGCTCGTTCACTCACTCTGTCGTTGTGCTAATACACCGTGGATGGTCCAATTGGTTCTTGCCATTGCCTCAACAGCCGGTAGTTAACCGCGTACCTAGCGTGAGGACTCCTTTCTAATGATGACACCGCCCACGAACTGGTCAATAAATGCGTCGCTCGTCAAGTGGCGAGATCCTCAGCACAAAGATGGGTGATGTGCCATGACCTGGACGCCCACTCTGCTCGCCGTCGGGTGCGTTACATCCGCAGTCGTCATAGACGAGTTGCCCCATCCAACGGTTCGTTGTCCCCCTCCAGATCAGTGGGATGTCTTTGACTGTCTTAGTGTGTATCCTCAGTCTCTGCGCGAAACTAGACATATTCGGCGTGTCTTGCTGCGGTACCTATCCCCCTCATTCACCTCCCAGTACAGCAAAGAACTAAACTACATCCCCTATCCCATGAAAGTATTCACGCACTTCGGTCCGCGTTTACCGCTGCGCAGAAGATCATGTTCACCATCCAATGTCATAATCGCTACATGACTCTCTGTATCACTCATACTGGAACCATCTCTCAAACCAGAAAAGTGGCGATACCGTGACAAGGCGGCTACCTTGGAGCAGCAGCATCTGGCAGTGATGACGACCTTCTCATGTTGTGGCAGGGCAATGCATGAGTCGGTGACAACCTCTCTTAGACGGTCGACCTGAACTTTGTAGGAAGCAGCTACGCCGAACTAGAATAATCCATACTACTACCGGACCGCCTACCTAGTCGCGCTCGCCGCCCGCTGGCCCTTTTTTCCTCGCACCCACCAGCTACTATCTTGTTTCCAACCTCAATTTTCGGCGCCCGTAGCTGCCCCTGCAACGGAGCTCCGAGCACGGCTCACCCTACAGCTCACGCCTCTGGCTAGGCTCGCGTAGCTGTTTAAGACCGGGGAGCACCTCCCACTCTCCCACAACTGCACTCGTCCGACCACCCCGATGTCCAAATATGAATTAGTCCAGGTTTTCAATTGCAAATATACTCCGTAAGGCTTAATACTCAGGTGATGGCCCAGATGCATTTCAACCAATCAGAACGTTCAATTAGTCCTTGGAAGGCAATCAGCATGTTCACACAAATAAAATCCTTAATTATTGTAGACGATAGGTCAAGTTAGCACGACACTCGGACACGCGCTGACCTGTTCCACCAACCAGATTGCTGCATTCAGCGGGTCAAGAGCTAGAAAAGTCGTCAAGCAATAACATTACTCGTCCGCTTCGCTAACTTGAAGAGTGCTCAGCCGTAACGTTATCCTGCAGTCTTGCATTTACGTTCCCGCCACGTTCCAACGGTATGTAGTGATTGTGGCAACCATTGAGACCCCCATATTGTCCGCCTGCACTTTGGGAACATCGTGCCGGCCATGTTGGAGGGCTCGTCCGTGATCAGGTAGGCATCATTGTGCAATCTGACGCGGGTAGGGTCAACGTGTATCTTGGAACGTCACATGTGGAAAGGGCGTGGGCGACACATTGCAGCTCGTTATTCGGATGTGAGTGGTATAAAGTAATTCGCCTCTCACAGGTCACTTGCAGGCCCTGCTCCTCATCTTTTGCCCTCCATGTTGAATCCTGATGTACGTCGTTGTGTTCATCGTCGATTGCGCCGCTCACCCCTAATCAGAAATTGAAACGCCAAGTTTTCACCTCTTTCTTTGCGTCCTCTACCTCGTTTACCACCACTGTGGATCTGTTCCCTCCCGCTACTACTACAACCTCCTCTCCGTCGTCTACCCTCGCAGCTACGTCTTCGCACTCGTCGACCACCGCTGCAGCCGTGTCCTCGCCCTCATCTTCCACTCCTGTAGCGCCGTCGTCAACTGCCTCTGGGACTGTGTCTTCGCCTTCGTCGGCTACGGCTGCGTCCTCGTCCACCGCCACGACGGCATCCTCATCCTCGTCAAATGTAGGGATTATTGTAGGATGCACCGTTGGGGGCGTCATACTTTTGCTTGCTCTCGTATCCTTTTTACTGTATCAATGGAGACGCAACAAAGAAATCTCGTCGGGGAAATCCGCCGAGAGCGGTGAGGGCGCCGTCGACCAGGGAGCCACCGGCCACATCATATCCACTGACTCCAGTTCACCAATCCAGGATGCGAGGCTTTCGGGTGGCACAAATACAATGGATACACCTCATAGCCCGAGCCAGCCGCTCCTTCCCCAGCGCTCTTCCTCACAACACGACCCCAACACAAGCGCCGGGAGCGGAGTGGCGTTAGCAGGAGCTGGTGTCACGGACAATTCGGACCCTGGCGTAAAGATATTTGAGTCGGATGCGGATTTGCAGCGTGCGGACACTCTGCAATCATATCATAAGCCGTCCACAGGATGAACCACACCTACTCATGTCATTACAATCTTTTTGTTGTTGATTAGACGACCAGGGTCGAGAATTCATTTGGGTATGGAATTTGTGTTGGTTACTCGCTCTGTTGATATTCACTCTTTCACCGTATGCACTACCAGTCTTGGCTGGCAACCACGTGGGAGCTACTTGATCGGCTCGCAATACTCGTTCACATGAACGGTCCACTGAGAACCGCCATCCGCCATGTGCATGATTTTGTGGCTTTCCCCAGGTGAGCCTGTCGTACTTCACCGTCCCAGGAACTAGTAAGATATGTAGTAACTCCCATTGCAACCGAGAATCGACCGAAATAACACATGCAATCCAAAAGTGCGCCAGTCCTCTCAGGTAGACAAGTGACACCTTCAAAGGACGTCCACCATCCGTACACCGCGTATCAGCTTCTCTAATATCTCCGGGGTGAGCTCCTGCACCTGTACCGTAATCAAACTCTCCGCAGCGACGCGCCTGTATTCGTCCACGTTTGAGCGCGTGGGTGTGAGTAACAGTGCACCGAACCGTTTTCTGAGTCGTGCGATAAACTGGAGGACGTGTCTCTGCTTTTCTGTGGCGGACTGGACCGAATTGAACCGATTCAATCCAGCATCCTGGGTGGGACGACTGCCCAAGGGTCGTCTGGCGCGCTTGATCAGTGGCATTCTCGTTTGCCTAGACGGTCCAGGTGACTCATCTATCACGGACGACCCGTCGTCTGTTTCCTCAGCAATAGTCTCTGGCACATTCCGGACAGACCGCCTGTCGAGGAGAAAATCGATCCAAGGGTGGACAAAGCACAGAGAACCCAGTTGCGAGAGATCTTCTCTAGTTTTGATCTCCACCGTCCCAAGCACGTTTGTCTGCACATAGAAAACACGTTCCGACCCATTCTGGAAGGCTAGCTGTGCGGGTCTGGCCTTGAAGGCGAGACAAGGGAGTTTCAAGCGATGTCCTGAGACCGATGGCACCTGAAGCTCATTCACCCGGTCATACAACGTCGCAAGGGAGTTGGGGTCGAGTGAACGAATTCCGACATTGATGGCTCCGATTTCGGCGTCAGGGACGGCTGGTGGTATGTGAGAGGTTGCAAGCTTGCTGAAGACCGCAATACTGGACGGAAGGCAGCTGTTGAAGCTGCCAGATCTCCCGGTCCACGCAAGGATGCTCGACTCCCCCGAGCTTGTAAGTAACTGTGCCAAGAGTCGACCGAGGGTCTTGTCTCCCTCGCCATACGTTACTGGTAGGGACATAGAGAATATCCCCAGCAATGAGTAGGCGGCATCCTCGACCCGCGTTGCTTGGCGTGTAGAGGCAAGACGGAGTTTTTCACGTATGTCGTTGAGGCCAGGACGGAGGGCCATCAAGGCCTGCGCTGAAATTCCAGTTGCCTCTTCCATCTCCGAGATGATCTGGGGCGACTCTTTGTGGTTGTAGATGTTGAGGCCCAAGTATGGCGTCCAGTCCTCGGTATAGACTTGAACCACCTTCGATGCGTGATACTCCTGCAAGGTCCACGCTCGCATATTCCATATGCTCCGCGTCAGAGCCCCTTGCTTTGCTTGACGATCTACTCCACGGAGAAAGATGATCGTCATCGCGGAGTGTTCGTACCATTTGAACATGCTAACCAACGCTTCCTGGAGTACGAAGTGATCCCCCTTGTTGATACAGCACGTATCGCTCCATGCCCAATTAAATC
>JBBPMY010000568.1:0-14145 GCA_038090615.1 Phylloporus gajari
CTGCCGCCCGACCTCACTCTGCCTCCCCGACCTCTCTCCTCGTCACGCGTCACGTCACACGAGCGCCCGCCCAAAGACCCTAAATGGTCTCACAAGGGCATGCAGCGGGTCGCAGGCTCGAAACCGCAACCCTCTCACTTCCTTTACCCACCGCTACTCGTACCGCACACGACGAGTCGTGGTCTGGCTCCGATCTTTGGAGAAGAGCACCAGACGGACAAGCAAGTGGGTGGACAACCTCAGCGTCCCTCTTCGCACACAAATCGTGCACTTTGACCCGAAGCCCATCCAAATGCTCTAACTTTTTTTTCGTCCAGATACGGTTCCGTCTTATAGAGCCAGCTGACGAACCCCGCAACCCCCCGTGCGGAGGTACTTGTACGGCAACTAAAGTCGTACACTGGCAGTCTGCAAAAGGCCCTCTTCAGTCGCGAGAACTGCGACCACATTTGCTTGACGAGTTCCCCGACACGCGTTCCAAAGTCTCATTGCGCTCCCTCGCAAGAATGATGGTGATGTTCGCGTCGCATGTGCTTTGCGCAGGGGACGATGCCCTTGACAAGCCGTGCGCAAGCAATGTGCGTACTTGTCCAGGTTGGAGACATGGAACCTCACGCATGCTCGCATGTTAATTATTCCGAACTCATAGGTGGGCCTGTAGACGAGCTGTCACCAGACCATATCCTGCATTCCTCGGGTGTCGCCCATGGACGTAGAGATCTGAACTATCGACCGGCCTGTGTGGGACCATGGTACTTTGGAAGAGGGGGAGCAACTTCTGCAGGCAGTTCACACAACAATACAGCAGTAGAGTAGTTACACCGACAGAATGAATAAGAGCACATACTCTGAGAACACAATGAATCCGAACTTGAAATGACAACATATAGATCTGAGCATGAAAGGGGCCCATGGAGAAAGATCATCATCATCATCAAAGCACGTCCAGCACACATACACCCTGCATCAACCTGGTCAACGTCGCCGGTGTGATCGCCTGCACCTGCGCGGTGATCACATTCTCCGTAGCTATTCTCCTGTATTCTGGCACATTCCGTCGGGTGGGTGCAAGTAAGAGCGCACCAAACGGTTGCCTCAGTCGAGCGAGGAATTCCATCAACATGTCCGTCGGACGTTCGGTAGGAGACGGGAGCGATATATCATTCAAAGGATCTGTATCCAGAGTGCTAGAGGGCTCCAGAAGCGAATCCCACGACGGAAGCTCGGGAAAGTCAAGAGTTTCGCCCGAGTGAGGTGCCATATCTACCATATTTCCGGTAGCATGTCGATCGAGGAGAACGTCTATCCAAGGGTGAACGAGATATAGCGAATCCACCTGCGCAATATTTTGCCTAGCCTTGATCTCCACGACTCCAAGAGCTCCGGCCTCTGCGCGAAAGACAACCTCCGATCCTTTCCGAAAAGGTTTTGGGGGCCTAATCCTAAAGGCAATGCACGGGAGTTTCATTCGTTGTACTGAGAAGGACGGCAAAGGGAGAGCATTCAATTGGTCGCACAATGTTGTGACCAGGTTAAGATCGGGTGAGGAAGCGTGCAGCGAAGTGGTAATTGTTGTCATCTCTGCATCACGAATGGCGGGTGGAACATTGGAAGTCAAGGCCTGGCTGAACACGGCGATATCGGTGGGAAGGCAGCTATTGAAGCTGCTAGATACTCCTGTCCACGCAAGAATGCTTGTATCCCCTGAGCACGTGAGTAGTTGCGACAAGAACCGCCCCAAGGCCTTGTCTCCTTCGCCATACGTGACTGGCAACGTCATTGAGAAAATTCCAAGCAATGAGTAGGCGGCATCCTCTTCGTGTGTCGTCCGTCGTGTCGAGGCCAGACAAAGCTTCTCGCGTATGTTATTCAACCCGGGACGGAGCGCAATCAATGACTCTGCCGAAATCCCTGTTGCCTTCTCCATCTCTGAGATGATTTCAGGCGACTCCTTGTGGTTGTTAATTGTCAGACCCAGGTACGGTGTCCAATCCTTGGTGTAGAATCGAACAACCTTCGATGCATGGTATTCCTGCAATGTCCACCCACGCGAATTCCACAAACTCCTTATCAGAGCGCCGAGCTCCGCTAGTTGATCGACGTCACAGAGGAAGATGATGGTCAGCGCAGACCCCTCGTACCACTTGAACATCCTAACAAGCGCTTCTTGGAGTACAAACAGATTCCCTTTGTTGATACAGCATGTATCACTCCATGCCCAATAGAAGCCCTCGTCCCGTACGATCTTGCAGAACGTTTGTAGTTTGTCGTGAGTAGGAAACGCCTCAAGGTCGTACACCACAGTTTTGAGGACGGTTTCGTACAAAGGTTCACCAGTGCCCTCCCATGTGTGCGAGAGTGTGGCATAACGGTAGAATTCTCCGATGACTTGCTCGATGCGAGCATGATCAATGTGCGTGGTCATGGATGCAATGAGTCTCGTAAAAGCTGTGGTCGATTCGAATGCGGCAGCCTGCTGTGATCTGTCGCAGAGACGACCAGATGAAACATCGATGAGTACCAAGGGTAAAGCGCGAACGATATTCTGGATGGATATATAAATCGCTTCCTTCGTCTGGTCGGGCCGAACGTGATAGCGAGATCGCTCTACAATGAGATATTAGTGGAGGAATATTAGTATGATGTGATTGCTCCCACCACGAATCTCTGGATTACATGATTCAGACATCTTCAGGAGCATGGTCTCGAATGCGTCCGTTGCGTCATCATGGCGCCGCAGGCCAAGTAGGGATGCATACTTCCTCTCGTAACCCGATGGAGAGGATGGATCAATCTCGATCAACTGGATAGTTCCCATTAGCACGGATGACTTAAACAAATTAAAAATGAATACGTTGAGTGCATCGTTTAAGGCATCCTCCCACTTTCCAATTTCCGTATACACCCTGCTTCGCTTTACCAGCAGGTCTTGCGGGGCAGTAGAGTTCAGCGTTAGTGCAGCTGAGTACTGGGAAATCGCCTCGTCATATTGTTTAGCACTTGTGGCACTATCTCCCAGTTCCTCTAGTTCGCCACAGCATCTAGATCCAAAACCTAGTAAAGGATGGTCGGAATAACGCCTTAGCTATGAATATGGACACATACCAAGGGTCCAATTCTCTTGCTCCTCGTTTACTTCCTGGGCCAGCGTGCTAGACACTGTTTGGAAACACGCAACAGCATCTGCAACATGACCAGCGAATTCAAGATGTTCACATATAGCTCGATAGACCGTGAATCTCTCCAACATAAACTGCAGGTCACGTCAGACACACAACAAACGGCAGGACGAGAGAATACCCACACCAACCGCAGCAGTTAAGGCATCTTTCCACGAGCCGGATGTCAGCATTAATTTAGCCCATCCATTCACATCGTTGAGAGCGTCCTTGCGTGCTCCCTTGCCCATCCACGCGTTGCTTCGCTTCATCAGCAGGTCTTGTGCGTTAGCAGGGTCTAGCGACAATGCAGTAGTGTACTCCGAGATGGCTTCATCGTATTGTTTATCATTCATGGCGCTGTCCCCGAGGTCCACCAGTTTACTGCGGCAGGAATCTTTAAAGTCTGATAGAGGGTGCTAACGTCAATGATACAGCCGCCAGGTGATGAGAATATCAGCTGACCAGAAACCCATGTCTCGATAGACCCCGTTATGTTGATCTCTTTGTCAAGAGTGTCCATCAGACACTTACAAGCCTCCCTCGCGCGATTCGCCGCCAAGAGGGCCATACAAAGGCGTTGTTGGATTGTGGTCACAATATTGTCAAAAGTCCATCCAGATATCTGTAAGAAACAAAGATCAGTCTCGATACACGGTCATAGAATCGCGAACATACTAATGTGACTATCGGTGGTGGCTGATGTGTGTGGTTACCCAGTTTATTTCGCGCATCTCCAAAAGACTGAATCGCGCGCTCGTAGTCTTTGCTTTCCACACACTTGTCCCCATGAAGAAGGTGAATATACGCCTATTGAAACATCAGCAGCGACGCCTCGTTAAGGACATCGTTCACATGCCTGGACTACATGAGACGTGGGGTCCACCCACGTGTCAACGATGACATCATTCATCAGTGATATCGCATCGGCATAGTCACCGGCCATGGAGAGAACAACAGCCTAAAAGGGAATATGTTGGAAGAGGACCGATGTTGGGCGGAATGAGGTACCTTGACGAGAAGGAGAACTGGCACATGCTCTAAACAGAAATGTTCGAAAGCAATGTCGCACATGCGAATTCCCTCGTCCTTTTCCCCCTTACCAACGAGAGCCACACACTGTGCAGTGTACCCAATGACGGACGATCGGATTTCGATGGACTTGGATTAGAATGGTGTCAGTGTGTATGTATGAGAAGGTGGAGTAAGATAGACCTGTTTTGCGTCGACGAGCGCCGCGTCGCACTGTCCCAAGCGCGCCCGAACAAGAGCTCGACTAGCGAGTAACATGTGACGGACGCTATCCTGCGAAGTCGTGATTGCCGCAGATAGTAACTCTTCTGCATGCGTGAGTTGTCCATGCTTCCACGCGTTCAGAATTTCGATATTGATATAAAGTTCTGGCTGGGATGACTGAGTTGTAGTAAAGACGAACAAAAGAGAAGACCCGAAACGTACCGCAACGAAAAACAATAAGACAGAAGATATGACTTTTATAGTGATTTTGCTCCCTGCCGCAATTGCAAAGAGCTGACCGTCTGAAGAGCATGCGATTGACTGTATGTAGTCGGTATGTTGGATGGGACTGGGTTGAACGTTTTCTGACGTGTCCCAGAAGATGACGGTTTTCCATGCAGAGAAAGCTAGGAGCTTTCCGTATTGCGGTAGAGCAATGCGTGAAATGGAGTTGGAATCGGGAACTAGCCACTCGGAGACAGTGGAACTCGATACATCGATTTGCTTGATTTTGCTGTCGTTGGTTGCGACGAAGAGGTGTTCGTTGCGCCAGATGAGGCTACGGCGTACTTTTACTCCCACCCCGACGTCGGCAAGTAATCGACCATCGTTGCTGTCCCAGACCCGCACGGATTCATGCGAAGCTGTCGCGATTCGATTACCCCGTGGAGAATACTTGGCCGCAATGACCAGGCTGTGGCCGAGTGTTTGCACTTGTTTATGTGTTGCGATGTCCCAGATAGTGGCTGCGTTGAGAGGGCAGTCGGCGAAGACGAGGCGAGACGAGGCTGGCGAGAGATCAAAGTCTCGGATTTGAGATCCTCTCCAGCTCGCAAAGACTTGTTCGCAGCTGATCGTCGTGTCCCAAACAACCACCTCACCGCTCCATAACCCCGCTGCGATGAATCTGCCGTCTCTTGAGACGACAATACATTGGGCGCCGTCTTCCATTGGCATCGTCAATACTCGTTGCCCATCCTTTACTCGCCACACCTGGACACTCTTCCAACTGCCACTAACGATATACTCGCTATTGGTGGTAAATGTCACATCGTATACGCGTTCCCCAACGTCAATTTCAAGGAACTGGGGATATTCTTCTCAAACTCTCAGCGCCGATGCAGTTTAGTCCAGTCAGTACGCACCACTCGTTGTAGACATGGACGATTGTGGCACGCGATCAAGGGCGTAAGTGAAGGAGGTGTGGTTGGTGCGCATCCACGTTGCTCCTCCTTGAAATAGGGCCCACCTCGTGTTTTCAGCGCTAGAGCTTCGTCTCGGTCGCTATTGGTATTCAGACTACCGCCAAAGCATTGATCAAGCGCTGGTGAATATCGCTCAGTATCATTCCCCCGAGGGATTCAGCACCACCCATTCGTTCCTCCACCCCCACAGATCAACGCCCCTCTGTACTTCGAAAGACTTGGGACATGTCAATTTCCGAGAAAGTTGGACTCTACTCTCAACTTTATTTCGGGATCGGTTGATCAACCTTGGTGGTTTCGAATTTGGTTTCACGCGTGTCTTTGGTGATGTTCTCAAAATCCCGTAATACTGCGAATAGTTGTAGTGCTGAATAATCGCGAGTCCTCATAACCACTTCAGTCCAGCATCATAAGAGGGTTAGACTGCTGATTCCGGTACTTATATTTAAGGTCAGACCTAGACTAATTACCTGAAATCGGGCTGATCCCCTTCCAGTGGTGCACACCATCCTCCTCTATATGCTCGAGTCCTCTACGGTGCAAGTATATTAGATATATTCACTCACCCACCTTCCTAATCCTTGATACCATTCCCTAGCTTCCATACGACATCGTCCACTACGCCTACTCTCTTGTGCTCTCCTTCTTTCTCTGGTTCTCCTTCCCTCCACGTGCCCTCATTCATATCCTCGTTCCATGCACAACCCCTTGTCACCTACAGCCCCACACGCGCCACCTACAGTGTTCTCAACTCCCTGGGGTGCGTTGACACCCTCTTTGGCGACGGCTACACAGGGTCCTCGAAAACCTTCTGAACATGATTACATGTGGGCGCACGATGGTTGTGTTGTGTTGTTGACGCGGAATACATAAATGTGTCCAAAAGCCCTACCTACGGGGTAGTACTTCAGTCGTGAGAACATGTGTGAGTTAGTATAAGTGTGCCTGGGATCAACGAGCTGCATGGTAGAATCATCTGAACACCTAGGCCCCCTTCGAGATCGACGGATCACTGTGCGTGGCCTACCGCAGGATCATTGATGACGAAACTCGCCGACACGTAATTGAGACTTGGTCGAACTCTTGAAACTGGGTCGGGTGCTGTTTCAGATTCATTGTTCAAGGGCTCTGCCACCTCGGTGTTATAGCTGCAATCTGGTCTAAATCTGCTCAGAGAGGTCTACTGACTCGTCGGAACACCGCCGTCACATGACTAGGACGGTGGCCCAGATGCCTTCCGAATTTATACTTTGCCCTGCGCCTAGATGAATCGATGCATAACTTAGGCGCCGATGCCTAGAGCTGTGCAAACACAGGAAGTTTTTCGGCAGACTATTCCCGACTACCACAATCACCAGAACTAGTGTGAACGGATCCCATTTGCTTAACCTTACATGAATCTGATGTGCATGCTTTCACAGGCGGTCATCTCGACTCTCCCGCAACTTTCTCTACAGAACACTGAACGGAATACTCACTAGCAATGTCGGTGGGTCTGGAAACTCATTTCAAGCGACTTCTTAGAGAGATTGTCACCATCTCGAGCGGAGTCCGTGACTCAGTGCTAGATTACGCTGATGGCGGAAATTTCAACGTTCATGAAAGGCTTTGCCATCAGCTAGAAACCATCCGTGTATCTGCTGATGCCGTTCTTCTAGCTTTCACCAGAGCATCTCTTACAAGCTACTCCCTTGACAGCCAGATAGTTGACTGGTTTGCTGGGGGCCGGCCATTCTTATGTCTGGATAAACTGAGGGAGATGAATGAAATTCTCAAGCCTATTGACTATACCAGTCACCCTACTTCATCGATCGGTTCAGCCAAAGACAAACTTGCCGTAGCCATGGCCTTCTTTGATAACCACAAAAGTCTTTTTCATTTTTTGCTCACCCCCGACCTCTGGTGAGTTACCAAGCAGTATTCCGAAACGCATGACTGACCCTGCTGCGCAGGAATCGTGAGAGGCCGAGTCACCCACAGTCACAAGTTAATGTTCCTCCTACCATGGACATGTACGTGTCGTGTTCACCCTAACAGTAGCATCTACATATTTTCAGAACAGCGTAGCCACCGGCTGTACAATTGCACCTCTGTCAGACGAGGTCGAAGTCTTAGAAACACTACCAGATCGTAAAAAGGAACTTCTTCGTGCGTATCCTGTGCGTCTTCCTCGCACCCGGGCTCACTAAAATTATCCTATTCGTAGACCTGAAGCTGAACGAGTTATCACGATGGCTCGCCCCAATGGACTGCATGCAGAAGCACAGGGATGCACTCCGGGAACGTCAAGAAGGCACGTGCATGTGGTTTCGCAATACGGATGTATTCCAAAGGTGGCGGAAGCCTGGGTGCCATTTTTTATGGTTGCATGGCAAAGGTCTGATTCTGTGTAATGTTTTGTGCGTCACCAGGGCCGCTGATCTCCAGTATTCTTCGATTTATCTACAGCTGGTTGTGGAAAGTCGGTGTTAATGTGGGTCCAGTCACAGTTCAAACTATCTAATTTTGACTAGTGCAGTGCATCCACGATCGAGCACCTCAAAAGCAACTTGGAAAAAGAAGAGGTGGTGGTATACTTCTACTGCGATTTCCGAAACGAGTGGTCGATGAGTTCCATCGAGCTGATGCGATCTCTACTATCCCAGTTGTTACGTCACATCTGTGATCATGGGGTTGACCCAGGAGATTTTCCCGACAAGGTACTCAAGCAGACAAGCGAGGGTACCCTATCTCGCGACAACCTCGAGAAACTCTGTGATCTAGTGTCACGTGCCGCAAGTTTCTTCCGTTATGAACCCATGATAGTTATCGACGCACTTGACGAGTGTGTGGACATCGAGGCGCTCCTCCCTGCACTTGTCACATTGAGCCAGAGTGACATCCGATTGCTGGTGACGAGCCGACCGCATCAGATCATCTTAGATCATTTTGCAGGCCTTCAATCCCTTTCTTTCGAGGACGCGACTTCAGATGTTGCGGCAGACATAATGTTACATGTTAGACGAGAGCTCAGCTTGCACAGACGCCTTAAATCCGTTGTTTCAAATTTGGGGGAGATAGTCGTTAGATTAATTGAAAAAGCCGATGGCAGGTGAGGCGTGGTGAAGTATCGATTATAGGCTTACTATTACCTCAATAGGTTCCGGTGGGTGCAGTGCCAGTTGGACACCATCAAACGATGCGCAACAGAGAATGAACTGCAGGAGGCACTGGCCAGTCTCTCGAACGAACTGGAAGCAGCGTATGAGAGAATACTAGAGGCAATCGATGAACGAAAGTCGGAGGGGGAGTTGGCACGTCGTGTGCTTGCATTGCTAGTGGTGGCAATGGAGCCCTTGCAGCTTGCAGAGATTGTCGATGGACTCTCGATGGATTTCCAGGAATGGACGCATAACCATAAGAAACAAGAATGGTTGGAAAATGAACTACTACAATCGTTATCAACTCTCGTGTCATATGATGAGGAGACAGGTGTTCTTACGTTATCCCACTACAGTGTCCAGGTACGTCTGGGAATATTTCCGCATTTCCGATAATCTGTATGGTTTTTTCATAGGAATATCTCACCAGCCGTTCGGCACTGCCGATGTACCGAGTCATTATTCATGAGGCCCACGCCGAGGCTGCTCAAATGTGCATGGGCTACATCTCCGTTTTCTTGAAGCAAAAGTCATCCAGTCTTGGCAATTGCGAGTTATGGTCGTGCTTCCCGATGCTCTCCTACGTGCTCTCTTCTGGTTTCAACCACCTTGCTTGTGTAGATTCCAAGTCATCCGTAACCCTTAAAGCATTAGAATCACTTGAATCAGACATTCGGCTCTATCCTTCACATTGGGACTGTATTTGCGAGTTGCGAGAGAGGATCCTTGAATGCCCTGATGTTCCATGGCCATCATCGAAACATGACTTTGTGCTCTACATCTTGATTGCCTATTCACCCCCTCGACTTCTACAAATGTTCCTCTCTAGCAGTCACTGGCCGAGAATCGGAACGAACCCACTTATATATGCTACACACCTCCGGAAGATCGAGCATGCAATGATTCTCTTGGCCCATGGTACTGACGTGGACGCACGGGGTTTGGTTATTGATGACTCTCGGTGTACATCTCCACTCGAAGCCGCGATCGATCATGGGGACGACGTGCTTGTCGGAGAGCTGCTGCAGAGAGAGGGTCTGGTAACCCCAGAGCTTCTCAAAACCGTTGTCCTTACTCCACGGTGTGGCATGGGAGTCCTTGTAAAGCTCATCCAAACCGATGAGTTTGCAGAATGGGCACTTGGAATAGGAGATGAAATGTTGTATCGGGGTGTCTTCAGTAGTGGAAGACCGACTTCCGGGGATAAGATGAAGACAGATGAAGACCACCTCATCTTAGTGCAAAGACTGCGTCAGGTTGGCCTAAATCTCTCTGTGGAGAGTCAGTTTGGGAGGGACCTTATCAAGCGTGCCTTGCATGCAGACCATACGTCGATGCTAGAGCTTCTGCTCCCACCAGATCAACTACTCTCTGCAGAATTTCTCATCGCGGCATCAACCGGCGATACATCTGAAATGGTAGTCCGCTTCTTACTGCATAACGGGACTGATGTGCACACTGCGTCGTCCCTCGGAGGGTGGGGTACTGCCCTTCACCTTGTTGCAACGCGTCCTTCGGAACCACAAGCATTGGAGCTCACAAGACTTCTCATTGATGCCGGCTGTGACCCCTACGCGCTCAATTCAGATGGTGAGGCAGCATTGGTCGTTGCAGTGAGACACGGACACTGTTCAGTCGTGGAGCTTTTACTCTCGTGCAGCGACATTCCACTTCCCTCTAATATCCTTTATTCTGCCATGAAGAAACGCCAGAATTCCCAGATGATTGAATTTCTGTTATCCAAAGGGGCCGACATACATGTTATCGCTCAGACTACTGGAAATACCCTCCTTCATCAAGCCATTATTGAACCTGGTCTAGATTGGGACGAGCAAGAGGACGACAAGTGCCGAGAATCAGAATGTATCAGCTTACTAAAACGTTTCCTTGAAGCTGGCTGTGATCCAACCACACGCAATTTCTCAGGAATGACGGCCCTGGAAATTGCCATGGAGCGTGGCTTTACTTCGGTGGTCGAGCTGCTACTCCCCCCAGATGATCCCCTTCCTTCCAACATCCTATTGACCGCACTACATTGCGGATCTACTCTCAAGATGATTGATCATCTCATTCAGAAAGGTGCCGGTGTACATTCCATCACATCGGGTGGAGATGCCGCACTTCATCTCGCAGCCGGCTGGAAGTATGGTGAAGAGGTGTGTTACAAGTTAGTGAAGAGAATGATCAATGCCGGCTGCGATGCATCTGCACGTAATTCCGCTGGAAAAACAATCCTGGCACTCGCTATCGAGCGTAGTTTCACTTCTGTGGTTGAGCTCCTACTCTCCTCCGACGTATCCCTTCTTCTCGACTCCCTGTTGATTGCGGTGCAGCAAGGCTCGACTCTTGAGATGGTTGAGCATCTCATTTACAGAGGTGCTGATGTGCATTCCACGACATCCGGTGGGGATACCGTCCTTCATCTTGCACTTTCCCTGCATCGCACCGAAGAAGAATGTTGCGAGCTTGTGCGATCCCTGATCAATGCTGGTTGCAACCCTTCTGCGTGCAACTCAAAGGGAAATCCAGTCATCCTTGCTGCCATCGAGGGTGGTTACTCTTCAGTAGTCGAACTTCTGCTTTCATTCAATGTCTCCATCCCTCCCAACATCCTACACACTGCATTGAGATCCCGTTGCAAGCCTAATATGATTCACGCGTTGGTATGCAAGCTTGCAGATAACGACCATTTTCTTCAAAGTATATCCGGGTCTGATTGGGACGCTCTGCTTCGCCTGGCTAGTGCAGGATACCCGGGGCAATATTGTCAGCAGGTTATTGGGATCCTCGAAGGTGTACACAAGGCCTGTAGAGCACGCCCGAGGCCCGAGGACCGTGAGACATACATGCCCGTCGCAAAGAAACGGAGACTCGATTAAATAGAACAGCCTGGTACGTGCCAAAATCTCGCATTCATTGAAGTAGTATGGTGCTCATGCTCTTCGTCTGTAGTGGTATGATGGCGGCACAGTTTTTTGGTCCTTCTAGTGGTACAGCGCCTGACGGTCTCCTAGCTCATGGACCTGATTTGTATTCGTGGTTATACAATTTTGTTGAGTCTGCGTCACGTTTGAAAATTAGATCTGATCCTAGATTCGTGTTCGTGCCACTTCGTGGCGAGACAACTTGAGGTTCAAGCATACCCAACACCTGCTCAACGTGATTATTTAATTCTAGAGATCCATGCGCAAGAATGTTATCTGCCCCCACACATTAGGGCGAGACGCTAATAAACACCCATCTTAAAGCTCTGACCTCGCTACCTTTTGCCCCTAGATACAGCTCCACCTCCGAGTAGAGCCAATTGACGAAACCTGCAGTTCAATCTCAAAGTAGTATGGCAAACACTGGCATGCGCTCTGCTTGACGGGCATCGCAAAAAACAGTTTCCCTAGGTCGTAAGAACAGTGATGACGCTTGCTTCATGCTTTGAGCGTATCATCCCTTTGCCAGGATACAATATTTTTGACGAGCCATGCGTGATAGTCACCTCATAGACGTGCCTGCCAGTCACCGGACTAGGTATGCGCCCACTCGTTCAAGTCGGAAGGAACCTCTTACCGCTGACCAAATAGCGATGTCACATACTTGATCGCTGGGATTTGCAGACTGTCCTGCATCCCCAAGGTATCACCCATGGACACATGTATCTTGCCTTGAGACTGGGGGGCTGGTTTCCTGGAAGTAATACTTTGGCCGGGCACTCTGCAGGCAGTTCATCACCTATCGTCCACACATACCATCTCTATAATAGCAAGTTGTATTGATAGAATGATGAAAGCATATACTGAGAACACAATAAATCAACTGTGCAACGCACAAAAGGGGGCTTGCATGGAGAAAACTCGTCTCGTAAAAGCGTCAAAGCACATCTAGCACACGTACACCATGTATCAACCTGTTCAACGTTACCGACGTCATCTCCTGCACCTGTACCGTAATCACCTTCTCCATCGCGATCCTCTTGTATTCCTCGACGTTCCGTCGGGTAGGCGCCAGCAAGAGCGCGCCAAACGGTTGCCTCAGACGAGCCAGAAATTCCATCAGTGCGTCCACCTGAGGCGCCATCAAAGGAGACTGGGGTGACTCCGGGTCATCTAGAGGGTCTGCGTCTGAAAGCTCTGAGAGTGAGTGCAATGACGGCGTTTCGACAACGTCAAAATTTTTGTCTTTGTGAGGCGCGATATCCGCAATGTGTCCGGTAGCGTGGCGGTCGAGGAGAAAGTCAATCCATGGGTGGACGAGGTAGAGAGAATCCACCTGAGCGATGTTTTGTCTGGTTTGGATTTCCACGGCTCCAAGTACGCCAGCCTGGCCACGGAAAACGGCCTCTGATCCTCTCCAAAGGAGGGCTACGTTCCTAAGCTTGAAGGCGAGGCACGGGAGCTTCATGCGTTGTACTAAGAATGACGGTGAAGGGTGTGAATTCAGTTGGTCATACAGCCTCGCGACCAGATCGAGATGTGAAGAAGCATGCAGCGCGGCTGTGGTTGCTGCTATCTCGGCATCGGGGATAGCAGGTGGAATGTGCGAGGTCAAGGGCTGGCTAAACACGACGATATCGGTTGGAAGACAGCTATTGAAGCTGCTGGATGTCCCTGTCCACGCAAGAATACTCGTATCCCCCGAACTCGTCAATAGCTGTGACAAGAGTCGCCCAAGGGCCTTGTCTCCCTCGCCATAGGTGGCTGGTAGCGTCATGGAGAAAATTCCGAGCAGTGAGTAAGCCATATCTTCGACTCTGGTCGTCTTTCGTGTGGAGGCCAGACGGAGTTTCTCCCGTATGTCCTTCAACCCAGGACGGAGTGCCGTCAACGATTCCGCAGAGATACCTGTGGCTGCTTCCATCTCTGAGATGATCTCGGGCGATTCCTTGTGATTGTAGATTGTGAGACCCAGGTACGGTGTCCAGTCCTTTGTGTAGATCCGGACCACCTTTAATGCACGGTATTCCTGCAGTGTCCATCCTCGCGAGTTCCATAAGCTCATCATTAGAGCACCAATCTCTGCTAGTCGGTCGACGTCGCAGAGGAAGATGATGGTTAACGCAGACCACTCGTACCACTTGAACATACTAACGAGAGCCTCTTGAAGTATAAACTGGTCTCCTTTGTTGATACAGCATGTATCGCTCCAGGCCCAATTGAACCCCTCGTCTCGGGCAATTTTGCAAAACATCTGTAGCTTGTTGTGGGTGGGAAACGCCTCGAGGTCATACACGACAGTTTTGATGACAGTCTCGTACAAAGGTTCCTCGCCCTCCCATGTGTGCGAGAGTATGGCATAACGGTAAAATTCTCTAACCACTTGTTCGATACGAGTATGATCAATATGTTTGGTCATGGACATGATAAGCGTCGTAAAGGCTGGGGTCGCTTCAAATGCGGCGGCCTGGTGCGATTTGTT
>JBBPMY010000569.1:0-14141 GCA_038090615.1 Phylloporus gajari
GATATATTCCTCTGTCTGTCTACCTCATAACCCTATGCCCTGAAGGTTCATTTGTATGTTCCTCTTGCCGTCCTTCATAAGTTTCAGCTGGATTGACCCTCAGCCGGCTCTTCCTTAAAACGATCCGGCTGCCAGGTCTACCTCACCATATTGTTTGTTTTGGACAAGTTATTATACATTTTTTACAAGACCTACTTTGTTGCAATCTCGTCGTATAATTATATTTGTCTCCTTTATTGTCGTGATCGCCAGTGTGACATCTAGGATTCGATGTACGGAGCGATATATAACACTTCATACTGCTTTTACAATCCGCAACGGCACTAGAGTGATTCCCCTTCACGAATATTTTCCCGCTTCATGCATCATGATCCCACGAATACTTGAATATTGCACTTCTGTGCTTCGTTGGCAAACTTGTATAGCAACCGATCGAGAAATGCATTCAGGATCTTTTATATACAAAGCAGTAGTACTACACAAATGTGTCGATCGCACGGCACTTGCACATTTGTCTACTTGCGGGAACGTGCAACAGAGAGCGTGTCGGGCCGGAGAGGGCGATAGTCCGAGACATTTTGACGACCAAACACTGCTCTAGAGGGAGAGTATGACATTATTGTTGAACAAGTACATTGGCGTCTACTGACCGGTTCCACCAGAGAAGTAATTCCTTTGTTTCGTCTTGTTTCCCTAGCGAGCTCGGTGCTTCGAGGTAATCGACGACATGATAATAGAATGTCTCGTAGTTGAAGTCTTCATCTACGACTGCCCAAGAGGTGGCGCTCGATAGCGCAAAGCGAAGCTAATCATTGTTTTAGCGGGAATACGTGCTCAATGAGTGATGGGTCGCACCTGAACCGCAACGTATGCAATGGCTCGTGGCTGGATAGTTCGCATCCTGAGAAGTTCTGCGACGTGCGTACGCGCCCGTGGGACCTTGGCCTGAGAGATGTTGCCACCTCTGTCATGGCGACGAGCGGAAGATGGAGAGGTGAATATACACTTGAAGGCCTAGATACGATTCGTAGTTCAGAGCAGAGGTTGGATCTGAAAGAAAACAAAGACTGACCATGAGAAGGAGATCGCTTTGGAGCAACCCCTTGGCAGGCGAGGAAGGGTTGTATACGTAGTCTTTATAAAGGAATAATGGCCAGCTATACGCTGTGACTCGATAGTCGGGGTGGTTATCACGGATATGTGCACGAACACTGTCCAAAATGTCATTAATAATTCGTACGTTGTTAGTAGAACTGACTTAGCATCCGCCCAGTCATAGTCAACTGGGCAGATGAGACGACCGGTTAGCATGTGATTCAGTCCATGTCCTTCTTTATCGCGGGTAGTCAAGGGCGGTTCGACATTTGGCATGTTTTCTGTGATCCATTGAACAACGTCTCTTTTCAAGGTGGATGCATCATCCCCTCTGGCACCATCAGCACCTGCTTGTATCTGTATAATTCGCAATGCAATCTGCAGTGTAAGTCCGAGAAACAGGCTCACCTCCCGACAGGCGCACAGGTCGAACTGTCCTATCTCCAGCAATTTGGCCACCGTCGGGCACCAAGTGACGAGCTTCTGGAAATTCTTGAACGTACGGTCCTGACTACAATACATCAACATCGTCATTGGTGGGGATTATGAAATGAAATAGAGCGAACTCAAGGTTGGACTCAGCCTGGATTATCGCCGGGGTGACTCCATCCTCGCGAAGACGTAGCTGCCGACAATCATACTCAGCGATCATATCTGATATAGGCTCAACGAGGGTGACGAGCCGCCGGACTGCGCGTGCCTCCCTCGACAAGGATTGGATGCTGTAGCATAATCTTTAGCTGACGCTGTTGGATTTCGAGGGCTGAACTCACGGCTTCCTGGAGATCTTGCTGTGCATCAATGCATTCTCTGCTTCAAGAGTAGAGAGGCGTCTCTTGAGGGCATGTAGCTCCTGTTCGTCCGACTGTGAAGCAGCTTGTGAAGAAGCCGACGACAGATTTGGGTCAATACCGGATACTGGGAGAGACATGCCAGCAGAGGCAGAGGTTGTAGGGCGGGACGACATTGGGCGAGGCAAAACTCCTTCGAAGAGCCGATAATAATATAGGCAGCCTACCTGCAGAGTTACCTCATTAGTGACGAGATGTAAGGGAAAAAAGTCCAGATGCTCCCCGACAAAGTTTCTCCCGCTATGTTCTGGTAGGCGATGCAATCAGGGTCAAGGTTAGTTTGAGATTGCCGTCAGCCCTTAGACCGGATCCTCAGAGGATGTTCAACTTGAATTCTAGGCCGCGTGAAGATGATTTTGGAATAAAATCATGAGCGAGGATTCAGGGAGAGAATGCGAAATGGAATACTTTCCCTCTTACATCGTTCATCAGAGCACCCGCCGATATTATCGTTGCATTCCGTACCCCACGTTTGAGGAGCTGCTCACGAGACTCGATGAACTCCAACCGAGCTTTGGTTGGAGGGAAAAGTTCTCACGCCCTCTCTTATGGCTATGCGGCAATCTCCAGCCTCTGGACACCATTACCATCGACTATCTCGAACTCTTGCAACCAGAAACTCTCTGCGTTGTGTTTGAGTTTCCCCCGGCCTGGGTCTGGGCCTTCTGTGAAGAGGCATTACGTGCTTTGGAACAAGCCAGGGAACTTGCGTTGCGACTGCACCATGAGAATCACTGTCATGAGTGCAATGGGCGGCTTAAGGTGTGTGGACGCGGTTGCACTGATTTTTTGGAACTCAAACGGTCAAACCTGTATAGGATCACCTCTTCCAGGCTGAGTTTTAGCATGTGAGAAGGAGACTGGGAGGAACCGTCTCTGTATGTTCGTGCAGATAGTACCCATAGTCCACTAATTACTATATCTTGGACTGGATCACAGCGGGTGATCGATGAGAAATCTGAGTTGTACAACGGCATCCATCTGCCTAGATCCATCATCACACCACACTTGACCGGGGGCCATGCGGCACTTTTACAAATCACGATGTCTGAATGACCACACTGAGATTCAGTTCGATCTTACTGTTAGGTCGTCATCTAGCCAAACAGCTCGTAGAGGGAAATGATCATTGCAGCAGGAACCGACAGAACCACTAGGACATTCACGAACAGAAAAACTTAGATGACATGCGGTAGATTTAATATATGCAAGATTAGTTCTAATAGCATCAGGAGCTAATAGAACCGCTGGACCTATGAGACTCGCGAACAGCAAAACCTAGTAGATACACGTAACATGCGTAATACATGCCGTGAATGTAACAAGTATTGATCAATCAGATCTCAGACACACCTTGTCACATAAAATTGATCTCTGCTACTTGCATTCCTGTCAACGCACCCAAATGCAAGATGATACTTACGACTCGTGATATTTTGACTAAATAAAAGTAATGAAATCAGAATTTGAAGTACTAATGTACCACACATGCAGTTTGAATAAGGGTGGGTGAAGGCGAACATGCCTGAGCCCAGTTACCACACTAATAATCACGCATCTTTCCCTGTCATAAACAAGATTTCTGGCAAAGCGCGGCACTCACCAAGTCATGTAGTCCTGGGTCATCTGTTGAAAGTAGTTCCTACCTCCGGGTTTAGTCTCGCTAGGTGTAGGGTGATAGTGCGGTGTGCGGGTCATTTATAGGGTGTTCTATGTGCTGCCATGCAGCAGAGCCCTCATCCGTAACATCGTCTAAAGCAGTTCTGTGGCGGTAAGTTTGATCAAGAGTGGACAAGCCAGTACTCACAAGAATCATTTGTGGACAAGAGGATAAATGAGAACTTCCCTGCCGCGAAACTCTGTTGAACAGTTAGTCGGAGTGAAAGACGAACTTAGTAAGCAATCCTGTGAGCGCGCACAGAGACGTTAAGAAAGAGTGGTTTCCTGAGTGGCTCTTCACACGTCGCAATGCAACTCCTCAATGCTCAGTACTCACCTCATGAATCCCCTCTGCCTCTAAAGGACCCAGTAAATGGCCCAACTTCCCCAACATTACTGAGGTCAATCGCATTCTGCCTTCTGTCGCAAGAATCTAAATATGAACTTTCCAGCGATACTTCTCCGTTGCCTAACTGTGCAACAAGTCCACCATCATCAGAGCCAGCTTTTGCAAGCCCTGCATCCAAGGAGAAAAATGCTCCCAGTCATCCCCTGCCAGTTGCAGACGCCGCCCCTTGGAATTGTGTTAGTCTCCCTCTACAACTACCGTCAGAGGAACAGTGCGCTATCCACAAACCCCCACTATCAACGAATGCCATTCCCCCTTCCCGGAAGCGCCAGTATCGTGTATCTTTATCGTCAGATGAAGGGAAGCCCCTGTGCCTCAAGAGACCCAAAAAGCTGCTAACTTCGGCGAGGAATTATTCCACATTCTTGATATACAGTAACTAACCAATGGATTATATCCAGATTTCGGTGAACAGGAAACGAGAAGTCGATGACGTCCGTTCAATGCGGTTGCTGCAACTGTCACAAGCGACTCGCGCTACATTTGCTGCGCAGGTCAAATACCATCGTCACCGTGTTGCAGAGCTTGACATCATCCACTCAATAGCAGTAGATGAGTGTGAGGAGGCAGAGGCTTTACTGAAGGACGCTGAATGGCAAGTGGGTGAGGTTAGATGTGACCTAGATCGATTAGGTCAAGATGGTCATGCGCCAGTTTTACTGAGTCGCGCAGGGTTATTTACCGCAAGACATGATGATGACCACGCAGATGTTGGAAGCAGTGGGTGTTCGTTGAGGAGTGGCTGCAGCAGGTTTTCCAAGCATAGGCTCATTTCACCTACTCCCTCTGCAGACGCCTGCAACGAATAAATTCCTTGATATTCTCGTTCTCATGTGCCATGGTGTAGTACATATGTATCCCCATATGATCAATGTTGTGATTTTGTTTGATTCCACTGCCAGTGTCTGAACTTCTCCATCGAATTCTAGGCCATGCGTGTTGAATCATTCGAGTCACCGGTTGCCGCCGACACCGTGACTTCTCGCGAGTTACCGTAAATCTTCGATTTGATTCCGTACCATCATCTACAGACGCAACATGCGCGCTCTGTTCCTCAAGGCCTCATGTTATTGCTTGCCGGGGAAGGGAGTGCAGTGTACGTATGCTTGATCGATCAAATACCGACTTGAACTGAATTGATTATCATAGCACGGACACCATTTGGTAGCGCTGATCACGGTGATTCCGAGTTTGGACTGCAGTGGAGGCCATGCACCCAACATGAATAAAAGTGCCCTCAGCGATCTCTGCGAACTCATGACCCCTCACCTCCGTACTTCCACCCATGGCCGTGGCCGCGGTCGACCAGCTATTACAGGGCCCATGCCTAGCGCACTTGGTACTCAGCTCCCAATAATCGTCAGGTCTGTACCTTACTACCCTCCGCAAAATTATCCTCAAACTATTGGCGGCCCCGCCATCCTCCCCCCTCCCGACAATGGGGAGGGAAGTACCTCTGCTACCAATACTCACGAGCGCCTCTACACTACTGCAGAGATGATGCAGGTAAGTCACTTGTTGGTGGATAATACGACTTGGCACTTTGTCTTACGACTAATACAGATGAGTGGAGGTCTCGTTGGCTTTGCACACCAGCAGCAAGGCGGAGCCGGTCTCCCGAACCAAAGTCGGCTTCATACTCATGTCAATTCCACTCGTTCGTCTTCTGACAACGGAGCATCCCATTCCCCTTCACGAACGTCATCCACGAGTGCCTATTCAACCAGCCAATCCCTCCAACGCCGTGGGAGCCAATCTGGTGGTGGCACCCACAGGAGTCTTACGTCGTACGATGAGATCACACAAGAAATCATCCAGCTGGCCCGCAACAATGCTATCAAGGATATGACATTGGAATTGGGATGGATTTATAGAAAGGGCATGGCTCAGTTCCGCAAAGATACTCTCCAGAAGAATCTGGTCTCAGCGTGCAAGGTCTTTGATTGTCGTACGTTTTTCTTTCCTGATCTCATTCCATCTGACAAAGCAATCGTAGGTGTGAATTGGAGCACTGACATAGGATGTCAGGTAAGTTGTAGAGTACAGTTTGAATACCTGTTGTGATCGCTGATTATATTACCCCTCAGATCGGGAAAGGACCCACAACGGTGCAGTCCAGATTGGCCGAAGTCGCGGAGCCATATGCTCTGCGCTTCCTTTTGTGTACAGATCCACAGATCAACGCAGATCAAACTGCGTTGAATGACTGGAGGCACGCTCGTGTAAAGCTAATTACTAACCAGACAAGCGAATCAAACTTTTTCCTCCATGAATACGGCGCAGATGTATTCCCCCCTTCTTCTTTCTCTTCGATGACTGACATCACTATAGGGTAAAGTTGTCCGGTACTTTGGCAACTCCACACTCGAGCAATTTCATCTTCATTTCTGGTACACACAGTCTGTTTCACCTATCCGTCACTTCAAAGATGAATATTGGACCACACCGCCGTCAATGTACGCTCTGTCGGCTGTCGCAGTACGAGGGTCTCTGTTTCGTTAATGGCTATCTTAACCTAACTCTGCTCTAGCTCCTATGTGGACTTCACCGCCACGAAAAGGGACGCCATTCGGATCGACGTGCGACTTTACAATTCCAGGGCAAAAAGTACGGTCCGCACTTCGACGCATACCGAAACGGGATCGTTACCTTCCTCGACCATCCAAACATTGGTAGCGTAGTTCAAGACCGGTTCAAGTGGCTGCATGATGAGGGCATGTAAGTTTTTGTTTCCATTTTGCTTAATCCTAACTGATGGCAACTTAGGAAAGAATTAGAAGCTAGCATTAACGGCACTGGGTCGCCACAGCAAGTTGAACCTGTGTACGTCCCGCCAAGTGTACAAGCATCTGTTATTCAGGCCCCGCCCGATCCATTGTATCATACGCAAGCGACTTTCGATGTACGAGCACCTATTTATCAGCCCTACCCAACTCCATTGTACCATTCGCATACAAATTTCGATGGTACCACAACCTCTGGCGCACACGTTGCTCATAGTTACTCAAGCTACTTTGGATCTGCAGAGGCGGGACCTTCCACGGCTGGCGGTGATCAGATTTACGATATCTTCGGCGAGGGCAGTTCTCTTGGTTATACGCTGTAGTTGGATTCAGTCTTATCTTGTATATTTGATTGATCACCATGAGTATTCAAGGCTACGTTATTCTACAAGGACAGCATTGATCGCGAGAATAATTCATGGCTCATGACGACGGTATCGCTAAGCAAGCCGCCGTTGGCCAGGCTAGCTCAAGTTGACTGTCCTCGGTTAGACTTCTAAGTTACCGAGTGGTTCTGAGTGGTTCTGACCATCCGTACCTGTCTTCCAACTGAGATCTGGCTGTCGGGAGATCAAACCGTACGCAGAAAAAATGCTAATTTAAGGGGATTCAAGGGAACAAGGGAACAATTTCTTTGCAATGCCCCCGCGCAAACTTCCCAGCGAGCTCGAGCGGATTATCTTTTTCCTTGTACCCCACCAAACGGCGTACAAATGTTTGACAGTGGCAAGGCGCGTCAAAATCTGGTATGTCGATCAAACTGGATGTGAATCACACTTACGTATTGGCTGGTCAACGCAGGATCGAGCCAAGCCTGTATCGTGCCGTCTGCTTGCCAACAGAGAGAAGAGCAGAAAGATTCTGCTTGTCACTCGCCCATCGTCCCGACTTTGCTCGGTCGACCGTCAAAGCGCTGTGTTTCAATGTTTCAGTTTGCCAGAATACTGCTGCCAAAATCCTTACTCTGTCGTGGGGTCAGGTCCTTGAATATGCGCTTCCCATGCCACCTCCCCGGCATAAATCCCATCTTGGGACCTCTCGAAGCTCTTACCCACATCAAGTATCTCTGTGTCGACCTCTCGTCCATCTTCAGCAAGGCAACCGTGTGCTTGCCAAGTATCTCCGTTTTCCATCACATAATGCATCTTCACCTGACGAATGCGTGGGCGACCTGGGACCCTGCAGCAAACGAAATCGGCCTAGAGCTTCTTGATCAACTCACGCACCTCTCGGTTCATCTCTCCGTTGTCCGTACCGTCCCCAATTTGCTGAAAAGGATCCTCGGCCGCAAGAGATTGGTGGTCTTCATACTCTGGAAGCGACCCAGCACTCCTGACAGTGCAGTGCGGCAATTCCTAGTGCATGCCAATATCGATGACAAATGTATCCTTGTGCTGGATGATACCGGGTTTCGGCACCAGATGCTGGATGAATATGTCTGGGTATGCGCGGACAGAGTTGTCAGATCTCGAGTGGCAGAAGGTACGTACTAATGCTCTTCTCCTCTCAAACATCCGTTGATGCAACGTGCCAGATGAGTTACCTCGTAGTGAGGCCGATAATGGCATCCTACTCAAAGTGGAGCATGCCGAAACAACTACGAGCTTTCACTCGAGCGTAGGGTGGACGATTGAGACTGACGTTGAGACCAGTAAGCCGGGCGAGAATTCAGAAGAATCCAATGAGTCTGATGACTCGGATGACGAATCTGATGATGGTCAGTATTAGAAATGGTGCGAATGGGTGTCGCTCTGTAGTCTTACCTACGTTGCTATTCCACATGCTTGCAGTGTACATTGTGTGAGGAATGCTGTTACTGAGAAAGATTAGGTACACTGACAATCGACGCTTGAAACTTAGTGACGGCCTGGTAAGACCGACTGCCTGTGCAAGGTAAAGAACCGTGTGAAAGGATGAATCCGTTGAGTGAGACGCTGATGCGGAAGTACTCAGTCAGCGCTCGCTCACAACCACGCCTATCATGGTGCGTCCACAATCTTTCGTGTTGAGTTGTTTGAGAAAGTTCTCATCCAGGATGTCTTAAATGTACTCTGCGCTATGCACAACCGCCCTATTAATTACTGAATTCAGGATGGCAAGCCGCTTGTTTGAGCGACCACTCTCTGATAGATCCTCCTGCTACTCTCGCCTTGCACGACTCCTCACCCTCCTTCACTATCACCTTGTGTGCGCAAGCCCGCCCGCTTTTCCACGCACACACAGATGCCATGTCGGACCTCTAGACGTCTATGCCCAAACGTGTGCTCACGCGCACACACACTGCGCTTTCCTCTTGTGGGCTCAGCAAGGGTCACTCATTTCCGGTGTTCATGCCAGGCCCTGTATCATTTTGACGACATCAATCAGTGACGAGATGAAGGCGTATGTGTCATGATCCGGCCATCCTGAAACTCCGGTGTAGAACGAGCACCATTTTTACTCCCAACCGTCCACCACTCATCTACTACTATCGCATGCGCTCACTCCAGCTCATTATATGGGCTTTTTGTCTTACTGTGATATTAATGAGTGGTCGTTTTAGGTGTGGGCTGATCCGTCGCCTTTTGTCTTCGCTTGTCTGACGCACTAGTCATTTTAGGTGCGGGGCTGATCCATGCCACCGATCCTTCAACAGCAGACGGGGAGTTGAACTCCACCGCTTGGCCTGTCGACACTACAAGGCCTATATCAGTCGCCCTCTGGCCAAACGGCCCAACTCTCAACCTCTTGGCCAGCTACCCAAGAGAGCTCGCCAAGAGGATAAACCTTCTGTACTCCTAGGTGGCACCTCATCACCCTTAGACGCTTCTAGTGCCAATGATGGTGCATCCGAGGTTCTTTGCACGGCGATCCCATTGTCGCACTCGGGTCAAAGGACAGAGTCTATGCCAACGCATACCGAACCCCAACTCGCATTGGATCAGGTCGCACCCAACGATGGCCCAAACGCATCAAAATCGAGACCTGTGCGAACCCGCTGTTTGCCAATTCGGTTTAGGGATGTCGTACCTGATACACCACCTCCCATTCCTTCTGAACCGCCAGCGCCATCAGTTCTTCCCCGCATCATACTACATGTCTTCGACTCATTTCGCACGGCCTTCAACGCATTTGGAATAGCTCGAGAATACCGACATAGACCTTCATACGACCCTGATTCCTTCCTGTCCCTTGAAGAACTGTCCAATCACTCTCGTATTGGTGTTGCCGAACTCCCGGAGAACTTTGCCGGCCCTCCACTCCCACCCTGGCCATGGGGGTCTATGACCGTTTGGAGGTTAATGACCTGGATGCTCTCAAGTGGCCAGCGGATGTCCGCAGCTGGAGTCACTCGCCTAGCAAGTACGGTTCTCACAGCAGAAGACTTTCGTCCGGACGACCTCATAGGATTCAATGCGCAAACAGAGTTGAAGCGCTTTGATACTTCTGAGAATGAGCTTGATCCCAACCATCCGTTTCGCAAAGATGGATGGACGGAGTCGTCAATCACTATCTCGATACCTACACGCAAACAGAACCTTGCTGGGAACGGTGCAGACTTTACCGTGCCAGGTTTTTTTCATCGTAATTTAACGGCCTTTGTCCGTGCGGCATTTTCAGATCCCAGTTCAAAGTGGTTCCATTTCATGCCTTTCAAACGAATATGGAGATCGCCATCGACTGGCAAGGAGCAGCGGATATACGACGAACTATATACATCGGATGCATGGATCCAAGCTCAGGATGAGCTTCAGAAACAACGCAGGCCAGATGGTTGTACTCTCGAACGGGTCATCGCTGGCTTAATGTTCTCTTCGGATTCCACACAGCTAACTCAGTTCAGTCAAGCTTCCGCCTGGCCAATCTACGTGTCGTTCGGGAATCTATCGAAATATATTCGAGCACGTCCAAACACACCCGGAGCTTGTCACCTGATCGCGATTATACCCAAAGTAAGTCTTTCCTGACTGTCAGGATCTGCGATGATACTGATATTGACCCGTTTGCAGCTGCCACGTTCCTTACGTACCTTTGTCGCTCAACTGACAGGCAAGAAAGACCTATCTGACATTCTTACACATTGCAAACGTGAACTCATCCACGCGCTCTGGAAAATTCTATTGGATGATGAGTTTCTAGACGCGTACAAGAACGGTATTGTACTTCACTGTCATGATGGGGTGTATCGCCGAGTATTCCCCCGCATCTTCACCTATTCAGCGGACTACCCTGAGAAGTAACACATTGCTAGTTCATGTGGGCCGCGTCGCTGACAATGAATCAGAGTCCTTCTTGCCACAATTCGAGATAAGGGCCACTGTCCCTGCCACTTGTGTCTCATACCCAAAGGGAACTTTGCACGCCTTGGACTAGTGGCAGACATGTCGGCAAGGTTGGCTAAGATGCGCAAATATGCCTACGATCGCATTAGAGCGGCCCGTGATGCCATCTATAAGCAAGGCTCGCCGATCAAAGGGACAACACCAGAGCACTACTTGAAGGAATTCTCGCTGGTACCCACATTCGTACGTGATCCTCTCTCCACTATCAATGTCACAAATCACTTAATTGTCCTGAAGAACACGTTTGCCGAAGTCCTCGGGAAACTAGGATGCAATGTATTCAAAATGTTGACCGTTGACCTTATGCACGACTGTGAACTTGGGGTATTCAAGTCGGTCCTCAGACATCTGGTACGGCTATTATATGCTATCAACCGGGATGCCATTGAGCTTCTCAATGCTCGGTTAGTCGCATTCACTTTTTAAGTAACGACATGACAAAGAGCGCATTTTAATTATAGGTTCCGTGAAATACCGGCGTTTGGCCACTCTACTATTCACCGCTTTCCTGCAGATGTTTCAGAGATGCGGTACCGCACTGCGAGTCACTTCGAGAATGTACTACAGGTGGGCCTTATTGTACCTTTCGTTTACATTGAGTTCATACTGGCTTCTAGTGCGCCATACCTGTCTTTGAGGGTCTGTTCCCACATGAACATGATGAAGTTGTGCGCATATTGTTGTTTCGCCTGGCACAGTGGCACGCGCTCACAAAACTTCGATTGCATACGGAACACTCTGTTGACTTACTCGAGCAAGCTACTAAACTCCTCGGACAACAGCTACGCAAGTTTAATGAGTTTACCTGTTCAACCTTCGTTACTACTGAACTACCTTCGGAAGCAGCTGCACGTTGCGGACGAGCCGCGGCCAGGATGAAGGAGGACAGCGAGGATATGTCAAAGAACGCCAGCTCACCTACGAGTAGTGGTGCGCGTCGAAAGACGTTTAACCTATCCACATACAAGATTCACGCACTTGGTCACTATGCGGATACCATACGGACACTAGGAACAACAGATTCATACACCACTCGGATCGTGAGTGTCTCAGCTACTTATGTCAGATATCTCTAATCTCATCCTCTTCCAACTTATCTAGGGCGAACAAGCACATCGGCAGCTGAAGGTTTTTTACCAGTGCACGAATAAGCATGACCCCATGAGGCAAATCTCCAAACAAGAGAGACGCTTTACCCGGGCCCGGCGTGAAATAGACCCCGACACAACGTACTTTCAAGAAATAGAGGGCAAGGAAAGTGAAAGGCCACTTCTCTCGGAACGGTACCACTTATCTCGCAATTCCCGGCCCATCAACTTGGCACAGTTCTTAAGCAGTCACACCGGGGATCCTGCGGTCAAGGTGAGCACCTTCATGCAATTCCTCAGGGCGAGAATAATGTATCTTTTCACTAGGAGTTTGTTCCGACAATCAAGGATCACTTACTTGGACGTCTACTCAATCTCGATTACGACGGCGACGAACGTGCATTTACACCAGAGGAGCGGAGCTCTATTCACTTTGTCAATGGGTTCAACCGAGTCTATATGCCGAGGCGCTTGCAGATCCACTTTACAACCTATGATGTTCGTAGGGCATATGATACTCTACAAACGGGTCAAGGTGCAGTGGTGATGCTGCACTCCTGCGAGGAAGGACCTGATGCCCATCCGTTCTGGTACGCACAAATCTTGGCGGCCTTCGTGTTTCATGTTCGCTACGGTGGAGATGAGCGTACCATGGACGTCCTTTGGGTCCGCTGGTTAGGAGTTGTCCCTGGGCACCGCTGGGGCATCCAGAAGGCCCGCCTCCCAAAGATAGGGTTTGTTCCTGACTCGTGTGGAGCATTTGGTTTCATTGACCCAGCACTCGTGATTCGGGCCTGTCATGTGATCCCTGCCTTTGCTGAGGGCCGCACTGATTCTCTCCTTTGACGTGGTCGATCTCTCGCACGTGCAAATGATGACGTCGATGACTATGTTTCTTACTATGTCAACATGTAAGTAATCTGTTCAGTCCTCCATCCCAACTGAAAAAAATACCAATAAAAAATAGATTTGCAGACCGGGACACGTATGCGCGGTTCGCAAATTTCGGGGTCGGACATGATCTAGAGATCCCATCATCCAATCGGAAGCCAAATGATGAGGCTGCATCAGTAAATCACTAATTTAGGCACAGCTGTCACAATGTGACAGCATTGTTACAGCATGTTACAGTACACCACAGCGCCTATAGTAGCAATTACAGCACCATAGCGACACATTGTCACAGTTAGCCGGCCGTCACAGCGCCGTACAGGTGTGTACAGACCATTTACGAAACTCAAAGCCCCGGGGATTAGGAAATACTAGCCTCGTATTTCCTAGTCCTCCGGGACTTAGAGTTTTTTTTCGAGCAACGTCACATGACATTGTTACTCGTTGTCACACTCCGCCTACCGCTTGTCCTACCCGACAACCACCAACGACGCGCGTGCTGGCGGCGCTGCCCGCCGTCTCTCGAACCGTCCGCAGGCAAGACGTCGCGGCTCGTTCAACCACCACCACCCACCCTCACACTGTCGACAAGCCCAACGGCTCGTTCGACAAGTCCGCCCGCCACCTCCAACTCAATCGAACCGTCGATGGTTCGTTCGACGCCACCACCTGCCACTCCCACCTCGACCCCAGCCCTCCAATAGCTCGCTCAACGAGCCGTCCACCACCCTATGTCGCAAGAAGGGTGGGGCCCATGGGCTGCACCCGCTCCCCACTCGCCCGTCTCACCTCCACCACGACGTCGACTACCGACGTGACGACCACGACACAACGGGAACGTCGTAACGAAGACGCCACGACGACTGTGTCGCGACGAGGGCAACGCGACAGCCCTGGGACGCAATGGGGACAGTGGCGCGACCACGCCTGCGGCCAGGGCACGACCAGGCCAACCGAGATGGGGGCGCAACCATCCCCACAACCAGGACGACAAGGACGCGTCGAGGATGAGGGCGCAACCACGCCCACAACCAGAACGCGAC
>JBBPMY010000570.1:0-14127 GCA_038090615.1 Phylloporus gajari
TCTCATTCCAAGTACCTCTACCTGCCCGATCCTGATTCATGGTAGAAATGTGATCGGGGGCGTCGCGGGGATCACCTCGGACGCCAACTCGCTCGTCAACTTTGCGCGGTCCGTGGCGCAGAAGCACCTGTTGCAGTACAACGAAGACATTCCTGTCGAGCTGCTCGCGCAGCGGCTGTGCGACATGAAGCAAGGGTACACCCAATTCGGTGGTGCGTCTCATCCTGTGCGTTCGCGCCGTACTCTCACCGGCTTTTAGGCCTTCGACCGTTTGGCGTCTCCTTCCTCTATGCGGGGTATGATCCACACTATCATTTCCAACTGTACCATTCGGATCCATCGGGCAACTATTCTGGATGGAAGGCAACATGTATCGGGGCAAATAATGGTACTGCGCAGAGCCTCCTCAAGCAAGAGTACAAGGATGACGTTACCGTCGAGGGTGCGATCGAGCTTGCGCTCAAGGTGATGAGCAGGACCATGGACAGTACCACTTTGGGGAGCGAGAAATGTCGGTTTCCTTTTATCTTTCTGGACTGATGTGTTGACGGCCGACTCTAGTAGAATTTGCGGTGCTGACATATGATGAGGCAACCAACCAACCAAAGGCAAAGATATACAAGCCATCCGAGATCGATGCTCTTCTGAAAGCACATGATCTTGCGAAAAAGGACGACACAGAGATGAAGTCATAGCTGGATGCATGTACTCACAATATCGTGTCCCATCTTGTAATCGCGACTTTGAAGGAAAATCATATCATAGGGAGCTAGGAATAGTACATGGGGTGAAGTATGTAAGTAAAAGACGCGACAAGCCCATATTGCAACCACGTCTGGGTTTTCCAAAGAGCCAATATATATAGGGGGGTGCAAGAAAAGTAAGCACAAGCTGCAATATCGTGTTTGTATTTCAATAAAGTATTTATTTTATAGGTGTGTATGGGTGCAAATTACCTCAGTTGTATCATCAACATATCATGCAACGATCATCTGTATCGTCTAGGTATTCGCTGGGAAACGTTAGGGATGCAGGTCTCTTCTGGTACTTCGTCGAAATCAAGAAGCGAATATCTTGCTGTGAAGCCCACCTCCGATGATGGGGTGACAGGCAAGTAAGGCATGCATGACCATCGAATTCCAATCCCAGGTCTCGGAGATTCCCCTCATTTTCTCGCCACCACATGTCCATCGTTGGCTGTTTTCTCTCCAGGTGGGTTATGGCAATCGCCACCGGGATCCCAACCTGACGAGTCGTGCGGCCAAAAAGCTTATACGCTCTTGATAACCCCTTGTTTTCCCTGTTTCCTCGAACACAGAACACAAGCAGGTCAAACTCTCCACGACGATACCTTTCCTGGAGGAAGTTCTTCAAGCTGCGTATGTCCGATGATGGCTTGAACATCCTTGTGCCTTGGTCTAACGCATCGTTTAGGCCGGGGGTATCCCACAACCTGTACGTTGCACCGTCGATCGACACATCGTACGAGGCAAAGTCGCGCGTGCATGGCGTGGGATCGGAAGACGTTACAGCGCATTCGCGATTTGCAAAGAGATTGATAACAGAGCTTTTGCCCGAGCCAGTCTCTCCGATGAAGACAACGTGACGAAACTAGGGGACGGGTGAGCACATATTGCAATGCAAAGATACATCTGGTTCCCGGACCTTGATGGAGTCGGGAGAGGGTGGAAACAATGCGACACCCCCCGGTCTTGTGCTCTTTCTCGAGGGATCTTCTCCCCCAACAATCGAATTTTCTGCAGTCGTCGCCATGAACAGGCAGATCAAACCCTGGTTTCTGAAGAACTAGAGTGGTGGTGGGGTTAGATCAAAGGGCTGCAGGGGCATTCAACTTGCCTCATGGCAGTCGGTTACCGCCTTGCGAGACCACGATGCCGTGTGCAGTCATAATGGAGTCTAGCACGTGCGCGGGTCATTCATCAATCGGTGCTTGGTAGCGATGGACCTAATGTCATGTCATTCAGCAGACCACGATCGAAGGCAACAAGTCATTATGAAGATGCAAGTTGACGGATTACGCATGTGGAGACCCCGAATACATAGATTCGCGATAGTATCGAAGGTATTCGAGCCTGCGAAGAACATACCTATCTTCAATCGCCCGGAGGTTGACGTTGAACGACAAGACAATTGTGTCCAAAATCCAGAAGACTCAGGAAGTACTTCACTGGGTCAGTCAGCGAAACTTAATCGCAAAATTAAACCACAAACTAACGCTAAATACAGCCCATTATTCCGTACGATAACTGACAGAGTAGTTGTATCTAAATCTCGCGTTCTTTGTGAAGTTACTGTGGGTTGGCCATTTGAAGAGTGTCGCTTTGGAATGTACATCGATACAATGGATATTTCCATCAGAAGACGAGGCAAAGAGTTGCTTGTTGTCGTTGGCCCAGGCAATGGACAGAACGGGTATTTGAAGACTGCTCGGGCGATCTCCATTGCTGTCGAAGACGGAAAGAAAGGACGATTCGACGCCGACAGCGAAGAGGAGACCATCAGGTGAGAACTTGACCGTGTGAAAATGGCCACCCATCCTCCCGCACAGCCACTTGTTATCCTTGAGCAACCAGACATCGACGACCCTATCATCCGATGCAATGGCGATTTTCTTGCCGTCCGATGAAATGTCGACCGAGTTCACGGCTTTCTTGTATGCGAACTCGTTCGCTTTTTCGTGCGTCTCTGCATCCCATACAAGCACTCGGCCACGCTCCGTTCCGGCAGCGATCCACCTTCCGTCTTGTGAGGCCACAACGCAACGAACTGCACTCCCCGCGTCCATGGGTGCCCCCACCTCTTGATCGTCTCCAATTCGCCAACCTTGTACCTTCCCATCGTTGTTACCGCTCATGAAGTGCCGTCCGTCAGGAAGAAGTGCGACACACGACGTCCTCGTTTCATCGACACTTTTCAAGCTCGGCTCCCGCTTGGCGATGCCCGAGGGTTCGCTTTCGTCTTAACTGCCTGTCATTATTGTTCTTTGGTTGCCTCTTCTTTCTCACCTCTGATCCCTGTTACTTCGCTTTGCTGACCGTTATTTGAAGATGACTGGGCTGAACCTTTGCTACTGATCAGTATGGTTTACCATTTGATCACCTCCCCTTCTTACCCTCAATTCCGGTCGTTTCGCGCTGCTGACTGTTTCCTGAAGACGGTTGGGCTAATTCTCTGCCTCGCATCAATGCCCCCCCTCCCATTGACTCGCGTACTCACTATCCCTGTCTCCTTCAGGCTCATTGTGAAGCATGATGCTAGTCGGAGAAGTAAAAGGAAGGACGCGTGGCTTGTTTCCTCAACACCTGGTATCCACATGTTGCCTTATCGGAAAGCATCAGATCACCTCGTGTTTTGTGTGTGGACCTCCGTCTGAGAGATTGATTAAACTGACAGGGATCCTCGGCACGGAGTACGGCCGCCCCGCCCCCTTATTGGCTATTAGGCCGTCGGTTTGGGGGCTCTCCCTCCATGGGGGTATGATCTATAATATCATTCAGATTCATCGGGCAATTCATATTCTGGGTGGAAGGCGACCTGCATCGGCGACAAGTGGAGACAACGGGATTGCACATCACTTCTTCAAGCAAGAGTACGACGTTGACATTAGCGTCAAGGCGAACGGGCTCACATTCGGGGTGATGACCAGGCCAGTGAATAGCACCACTTTTAGTACAATTATTAGTTCCCGTATTTCTGGACCATTAATGCATGTGAGGCACCAAGGCAAAGATATAGCCATTCAAGATTGGTGCGCACAACCTTGAAAAAGAACAAGGATACAGAGATGAAGCCATAGCTTGACGCTTCTACTCACAATATGCCACATCCTGTAGTTGCAATATGGAGGATTTCTAGAGAACAAACAAGTCATATAATAAGGGGATAGGCTGAGTGGTACATGGAACGAAGATAGTAAAAGACGCTAGTGACACGACAAGCCCTTGCCGTCTGGTTCTACAAATCCACTGAAGAAATAATGCCCGATGGCAGCGCCAATGACGACGGCAAAGATGAGGTACGCCTAGCACTAAAATGAGTACACCAAAGACTGCACCAATTCGCCGACGCACATTGTAAGTCATGTATACCAACATGAGGAAACACCCCAACAGCACCGACACGGCGTACAGGGCTGCACGCAGCACACGATAGTTTGCCGGTATCACCGCCCGTCTGTCATACGAGGTTAGCGCGGATAGGCCACCAAACTGACGACCCCGCTCACCCAACGTGTCGCACCCTCCGCCCGTTGAGCAAGCTAGTGTCTTCGCCACGCTCAGGCGTGCTCCGCTCGGAGCCCACGGGCACCGGACTCGCGGCCCTCTTTCCCTTGGTCACCCTCGCCTGAATCCGCGCATCCACGTTGCGCTGGAAGAGGCGCAGGTACTCGTAGCCCACGCTGAGCAAGATGAGTGCAAAAAACGATACCACAAATCCGGTGTTGGAGCGAATGTGCCACGAGGGAAAGACGATGCACGTATCGACGATCTGGGTGTTCCAGAGCATGTTCATCGTGCACATGGGCGTGTCGTGCCCGCCGTGTCCGCCGTGGTCGTGGTTCATGGTGGTAAGAGGTCAAGTGGCTATACGTTCCCAACACTTGTGCCTTGGTCGACATGTCTGTTGGCACTGACGCCATCCGGGACTCTCCAGCGCGCCCATCTATCCCCGCCTTCATAAAATGCCCGTACTGCGCCTCTAATTGCGCCATCAGCACTCTCCCGGTACATGAAACAGCATCGGTCATGGTGTGCCTTCTCGGTGAGCGCCGAGCACTCCACGATTACGCCCCGTACGCCCGTCTCCAGCCAGCATCTGAGCGTGCACGCAGGATACTGCCCCGCCGCGTATGTACTCCAGCCACGGCAGACAATCCGCATCCCCTACGTCTCCCTGCGCATCGCGTTAACCACGTCGGCGGGTTGGTGCAGGTCGGCACCGTTGATAAACAGGAAGTGGGCCTTCCGCGCGAGGGCTGGCTCGGTGTAGACTTGCACACCCTTGTCAGCACACAAGTTCAGGCAGAATGGGTAGGGGGATACATACCTATCACACGAACGGTGAACGGTTTGTCTTAGAGCTTGCAGTGATGGTTTCTATGCTTCATTAATTTTATTAGCAATCACTCGAACTAGCCGAGAGAGCTGGTGTAGTATCTGAGAGCCGCACCAATGACCGTTTGTGTCTATTCTCTTGGTACACAGAGAGGCGCATCGTTGAAAGTTCCTCCGGTTCGACGTCAGGCATAGCAGTGTACATTATGACATGGTGATATCTTGGGTTGGTATACAAGTTACCATCGTGAGTTCGTCAAGAGCCGAACCTGATAACCAACGAGGGTAACCCTTGCTTTCGTTGCTCCGTATTCGCTAATTCTACCACCGATGCTTCATCATCACTTTCTCCTCTTGAACTTTCGGCGTTGCTTCCCTCTTTCCCAACGGTAGGAACGACTTTGGAGTTGCTGGACGGCGGAAATGCGACACCTCCCGGGGCCACGCTCTTCTTCGAAACATCCCTCCCTCCCTTCGGAACAACATAAGGTGTAGCCTTGACGTTGGTGTCCTTGGTATTACGTCCCCCCTCCTTCGCCTGTTCCGCCAGTGAAGGTCCGTCATTCCCTTGCTCTCTTGATTCCCCGATATTTGAGCTAACTAGAATAACCTCGGCGATACCAGAGTCGCCTATGATCTTGGTATTGTGGTGCTCAGACTTCATCCATTCCGTGAATGAGTGTCCGTCATTCCGTTTCTCTCTTAATTTTCCGGAATTGCTCTCCTCACCAATGCCAGTCACGGCCTTAGAATTGCTGGGCTGTGGAAATAGGCCATTAAGCGCCACATTCTTCGAAACATCGTTTCCCCCATTCGGTACAACACCAAGCGCAGCCTTGACATGGCCGGGCTCCCGAGGAAAGATCGCGTTCTCCCATGCAACCTCTTTTCCTGGGACAAAATCGAACGCGCCCTTAATGCAGCCAGACTCCTGAACCGGAGCATTTTTCGTCACGTTCTCCACAATGTCCTTTCCTTCGTTCGGCCTTGGGGCAACACCAAGCGGTAACTTGATATCACTAGGCTTTTGGAGTATGGTACCGGCGTCTTCTGCGTTCTTCGTGACTTCTTGGGTAACACCAGGTGGAGGCTCGTCGTAGCTTGGCTCCTGAAGCGGTGCATCTTCCGCTACATACTCCATACTAGTATCTTTTGCCCCATTTGCGACAGTAATAGTCGCAGCCTCCACATTGCTAGGCCCCTGAGGTAGGCCACCGTCCTGCATGACCCCTTTCTCCCTATTCACGACGGCCTCGCCTAGAGGAGGACCGTTCATCGTGTATATCGTAGGCCCATCCTTTCTACCATCGCCCTTATCCATCATTCTTACGATCCTTTTTGCAGTGTCCGCGTCCAGTTTACAACGATTCTTTAACACCTTCACAATATCCCTCCTTCTCGGGTTCTTCGCCAGGACAAAACGTTCCGTTCTCCTCATGAATCCTGCTAACCAACGTTGTGACTCCGGTGGATGATCACATTTACGAGCGCAAGTTTTCAGTAGCTCGCGTATCGTCTCTTGCGACTGCTTATACTTGTCTTCTTCTCTGAACATGTCATCCTGAACTGTAGTAACGCAAGCATGGCCCTGGCTCTTGATCCCGTAGCGTCCTATGTCAGTCTTGTTTCTATCCCACCAATCCTCCATTCTGCCCTCGCTCCCGAGGCCAGTGAAGACGAGCGCTACGGGCACCCTTGCGTCGCAGAGACATCCACAGAACAATAGGTAATTGCCCTGTGTAGTCGTTGTCATCCGGCTTCCGTGCATGCAGAACAGCAGAAGATGGATACCGCCTGCAGTACTGAGCTTTCTGATAAGCTCGTACGCCCCTTCGATGGCCATCAGATACCCATTGACTCCCATCTGAGGCTCCTCAAGGCTGATGGTATCAAATATGACGAAGTCCATGTTATCAAAAGGGATATCGTAACGATGGGACCGCATCGTGCAGCCGTTGACTTCCCGAGCAATGTTCTTCCGAGCGATGAGGTTGACGACGGAACTCTTTTCGGCAGCAGCTTCGCCAAAAAGGACGACGTTGATAGTCTGAGGGGTTGTTTCGGGCGATGGACCCTCGATGGATAACCACTGTCCTGGGTAAAGCGCAGATGAGTTCTAGTCAAAGGAGGTTCCATCGAACATTACCGTCCCCGTGATCGTGACCGCCTTTGAGCTTGATGTTAGTAGCAGACGACGGCTGTCCTGGGCAGAGCAAGAATGAGCTCAAGTCCAGAAAGGTTCCATCGAACACTACCGTCCCAACGACCATGACCGTCTTTGAGTTCAAAATCCCTTCTAGACAATGACGATACTGTGAAATAAAGCACAGATGAGCTCGAGTCGAAACGGGTTTTATTACTTGAATATCACCATCCTCAGGAATATTGTTATTGCCTTTGATCTCCGAATTCCTAGCGAACTTGATGGAAGATCGGGAAATTCTGGGGGTAGAGATATTCCCAAAGACCTAAAACCCATCAGTTGCGGAGCATACCGCCTGTCCGGATGCGATTAAGCCTCACCTAGAACGAGAGCAACCCAGATTACAAACATCAGCGGCGGTAATAAGGTGGCATCCATTCGTGGGGGAAGGATACCTTTGATAATAGACTGGTCGAACTATCCACCATTGTCAAGAAGATGTTGAGCGACTCGGAACTCTGGTTTCTAAAACACTAGAGTCACGGGGGGTTGTACGCAGGAAGTTGGATCAAGGGGTACGCAAAAAGGCATTCAGTCCGCCTCATGGCACGCCATGCGGCAGCTGGCTTAGGTGACAAACAATCGATGAGCTGGGATTGAGTGCAGCGCACCGAGAAACTCATCCACACCGTCGGGGTCTGATCTTCTGTTACAAGAACCCCTCGAATAGTGGTCAGTCCATGGACACCCATGACTTCAATGTCCTCGAGAATATTGAATCGTCAATATGGTACGTCTCTTTCTATGATTATCCAAATCAGCGAATTGAAGGAAGGATTCGGTAAACCCAACTACCTGAAGTTCTGCAACGTGCATTTCATTGGCCACTTCACTGGGCGTCCAACTTCGAACAGATTAACCTCCTCGTGGAGTAAGCAAGGCTAGCATTCAGCAGTTTGGAAACGTTGTTAGAATGTAATCGTATGTGCGGTAAAGTGGAGACCTCAAAAAACATAAATCCGTGGCAGTACAGAAGGCATTCTAATCTGGACGAACATACTGTCTGAAATCGAAATGCAAGGGTCGCGAGAAAACAATCGTAGCCAAAAGTCCGCGAAACTAAAGAACTTCAATCGTGCGGATATTGCTTATCAGCTCGGTCAAGGAGACCTTCTCGCGAAGTTGAACCATGATCAAGCTATCCGCTGCGACCCGCCTATATTCTGTGCGCGACACTTGCTCAAACATGAGGGCCCCAAACGGTTGCTGTAGGCGCGCAACCAGCCGGAGTGCTTGAGTCATCAAGTCAAGCCCAGTACTGCCACGGCTATATTCTTGGTCGAGCAGAGGACGGATCCACGGATGGACAAGGACGTAATGACCATTCAAGTCGCTTGCTGCCTTGACCTCTACATCGCCAAACAAGTCTGTCGTTGCACGGTATATTTCCGCGTCCAACCCTGATTTGCTGACACGGGAAAGAATGCAGGGAAGTCTCAGTCGACTGGAGGAAAGGGTAGGGGATGGGAGTTTGTTCAATTCGTCATATAGTGTGAGGGCAAGAGAATGATCGGGCCCAATGGATGAGCGTAGTACCACCACCATGCGATCCAACTCAGCAGTCTCCATATGTGGAACATGTGGTGGTACAACTGTCTCATAGACAGCCAGGTTCATTGGCAGGCAACTGTTGTGAAGGTTTGCAGTCCCTGTCCAAGCGAGGATCGTGGTGTCACCTGATCCAGTGAGGACATACTCCAAGAGTCGACCAACGGCGCGAGTACCCTCGCCATATGTTATCGGAATAGATGCGTTGAGGATACCAAGCAGCGAATACGCCATGTCCTCCACGCGTGTTGTTCGACGCATCGAAGCCAGATATAATTTCTCCCTCACTCTGTTAAGTCCAGGTTGAAGGACGGCCACCTGCTCCGAAGATACCTGTGACATTTCCATTTCTCTCAGGATACTAGACGACTCTTTGTGATTCTTGAGATTCAATCCAAGGTAGGGGTTCCAGTCTTCTGTGTAGAATAAAACCCTCTTTGCAGCCACGTATTCTTGGTAAGTCCATACTCTGCTGTTCCAGATGCTGTTCCGGATGCCATCGGGTTTCTCCGACAACGACGAGACACCAAAAAGGTGGATGATAGTAAGGGATGAACCACGATACCATGTGAACATGGCAACCAGCGACTCGTTCAGCACTGTATTGTCCGTTTTATCGATGCAGCACGTATCACTCCATGCCCACCGGAATCCGAGACAACGCACGATTAGGCAGAACGTCTGTAACTTGAGGTTTCCTGGAGATGCTCCTAGCCTATAGACCGTGATTTGCTTGGCCTTGGCAAAGAGAGGCTCGTCACGCCCCCACTTGTGCGAGAACATCACGTATCTGCAAAACTCATTCACCTCTCTCTGAATCCGTGCTTCATCTATTTTTTGCGCCGTGGATGATAGAAGTTCATTGAAGACAGGAAGTTCCTCGAATGCTTCGGCTAGCTGAGTTCTATCACAGAGATGACCGGTGCTAGTGTCGATAAGGACCTGTGGCATTTGGGCGGTGGTCTTTTCGATGATAACATTAATGGCGTATTTCGCGTCCGGATACTGAGAACAATGTTCTATGGCCCACATCAACCCACGTCACTGGTGGTATCCATGAAATAGCTTACCACGAACAAGTGGGTTGACGGATTCTCCCAGTTTCGATAGCATTGTATCAAAGGCTTCAATCGCTTCTGCATAATGCTTTGCTCCATGCAGTGCCGCATGCCTCCATTCGTAACCCCGATAATTCGACGGGTTGAGTTCGATCGCCTGTGTGCCATATTAAGTACCGACATTGACTGCGTTACTAGGATAAGAAATACCTCGTCTGCATCTTTCAGTGCGTCCTCCCAAGACTTCATCATGACCCGCGTATGGCTTCGTTTGGTCAACGTGTGCACACGATCTGATAGATCAAGCGACAGTATGGTCGAGTAGTATCTGTCAGCTTCGTCATAATTCTGAGATCCGAAGGCAGTTTCGGCGAGCTTTTCTAGACTCTCCGCGCATCGCTGCTGAAAATCTGCACCGACTGCTCAGACAAATCCCGACGGTATTCGATCGAGGGCACTCACCGGACTCCCACTGCACTCGCTCGTTCCTGACTTCCGTGGGATGTGCGAGCTCACTCCGCATCTGCCGGAAAAAACTGACTGCTTCCGTAACTCGACCATCCCCTTCAAGAATATTGCACGTTGCACAGTAAACGGCGTGTCTCGGAAATTCCAACTGATGTAAATAACATCAGCGTCTTGTTTAGGGCGCAACGAAAGCTTACCTCCTGGACACCATCCAATATCTCGTTGGTCGACCCATGGAGTAACATTGTCCTTACCCATTTGTTTAAGAAAACGTTCGGACTCGATGGACAGAGGGCCAGTGCTGCGGCATAGGCGGCAAGTGCTTCATCAACTTTCCCAGTCTGTGAGGCTTCGTCTCCTATTTGCTCCAGGGCAGCGACGCATTTATTCGTAAAGCCTGAAGGTCATGATTGAGCGCCCTTTTCGGATCAACGGCGACGAAACTCACCAGGGAGCCAATCCATGATAATTGCATCAGATTTTGCATCATCGTTTATGGACTTTGAGATGTTGAGGAGGGACTTTGCAGCGTCAACGACACGGCCATCAGCATACTGTGTTTCGCATTCATGCTTCTGTCTGTATGCACGAATGAACTGTTGGGAAGTGGCAAGTTCGACGCTAAATTGATTGGCGTTCCGTTGAGAGTCGGAAAGCTGGGTGCGAAGTTGCTGGACAGTTGTCTTGAAGCTTTTTATTTCTTCATCTTGATGCCCGGAAACCGACTGAAAATATGCGGTGTAGGGTCGACAAAGAACGCACCATGCTTTTGTTGAGAACTGGCAAGTTTGGCGCGGAGCCCCTCGACAATTTTCTCGCAATTTGCTGATATGGGTAGACGGCCAGAAATGATCGGACATATTCGAGTCAGAATCGACAAAAAGACGTACTGGCATTCTGTGCTTCAAGATCTGCACGTAGAGAGCTGATGGCTTCATGCACGGCATCTTCCTTTTGTTTGGTTGTGCATTGGGCATCAGCGAGCTGAGAACGGAGCTTTGTAATTGTATTTTTGAGAGCTGTTTCAGGGAGATGAAAACGTGTAGTCTGATTCTGTTGTGGTCAAAGAAAGAATGCAACCTGAGGATGCAAAATCCACCTACTTGATTATTCGGAGTGGAAAGGACATCAAGAAGGTCCCACAATGCGATATTCGAATTTCCAGCGATTACAAAATCGTAGTTTGGGGAGATTGCCATGCAGTTAATAGAATGGGGATCGCGACTAACAAAGCCAATTTGCTCATATGTATAAGTGTCCCAGAACGAAACCGACGAATTCGTGGAGGCAGCGATGAATGCGCCATTGCTTGACAAAGAGATGCATCTCGGACTATCGTTACTGTGGATCGGCCATTTAGAGAGGGTCACCTCAGAATGCGCATCAACGCAGTGGATGATGCCGTCAGAAGACAAGGCAAAGAGTTGTTTGCTATCGCTGGCCCAGGCAATAGACAGCACGGATATTTGGTCAATGCTGCTCAGGCAATCGCCAGTCCCGTTAAAGATGGAAAGAAGGGACGACTCGACGCCAACAGCGAAGAGGAGACCATCCGGTGAGAATTTGACGGTGTGAAAGTGGCTGTTCATCCTCCCGCACAGCCACTCGCTATCTGGAAGCGACCAAATATCGACGACCTTGTCATCCGATGCAATAGCGATCTTCGTCCCATTCGAGGAGATGTCAACTGAGTTCACAGCTTTCTTGTATGCGAACTCGTTCGCTTTTTGGCGAGTTTCTGCATTCCACACGAACACTCGGCCACGCTCCGTTCCGGCAGCGATCCACCTTCCGTCTTGTGAAGCCACGATGCAGCAAACAGTACTCCCCGCGTTCATTGATGCCCCCACCTCTTTCCCATCTCCTACTCGCCTATGTCGAATTTTTCCATTGCTGTCACCGGTCACAAAGTGCTGTCCGTCAGTGAGGAGCGCGACAGACGATATCTTAGTTCGGACGTCAATTTTGGTCGACTTGCACTGGATGAAGCTCGGGGATTCGCTTTCATCTTAACTTCATGTCATTATTGCTCTTTGGTCACCTCTTATTTCTCACCTGTTACCATGCTTTGCCTATTGTCACTTGAAAATGTACCTTGGCTTCACGTCAGCACTTCTCCTCCCATTGACTCACGTGCTTACTATCGCTGTCTCGTAGGAGCCCGTAGTGAAGCATAGTCACCTAGGTGTTGGGGCAGTAAAAAGAGGGACCCGCGCACGTTTCCTCTACACATGGTATCCACATGTTGCCTTATCAGAACGCATCAGGTTCCGCATAATTACCTCGCGCTCTGCGCGCAGACCCTTATCATCTCCATTTGATGTCCCAAGTTGACAGGGTCGGATGCGCAGTATCGACCAAACGGTGAGTAGCGGTCCCCTGATTCGATCATGATACACAACTCTTTGCTTTGTTCACATTCACATGTGTCTTCCGATACTCTTCTCTGGCCCCCTGAAGTTATCGGCATGTTCGCTCCCTACTTCACTGACACTCACTCTCGTAGCCATAGCATACATTCTTAACAAATTTCAAGGCTCGAATGCCATCCCGGGCCCATACATACTTGGAACGTGTGTCACATCAGGTCAACAATGCCTACGCCAATCTTCCGAATGGTCCGATTATGCTATGACAGAAGAATGTCCTGCAAAACGTAATCTGGTCATTCCTTTGCAGGCCACGAAATCTGGACCCTGTGATAATCCTTTCCAGTCCGATAGATCGTGGCTTCATTGCAACAGACATACGTGTGCGCGTATTATTCAGTTCCGACAGTCAAAATCTCTCCCTCGTCGATTAAGTCACTTTAATCGAGGAAACTTACAATGCTGTGCTGTATGTGCGCGCGTCCACGTCGCACTGGTGACTGAAAAGAGGCAATTAAAGGCACTCGTAGCCCACGCCGAGCAGGACGAACTCGCGATGCACGTATCGATGGTCCAAGCGTTCCAGAGCATGCTCATCGCGCATGGGTATATCATGCCCCTCATTGTTCATGACAGTTAGGCGTCAAGCGATACCCAACACGCCCAAAACTCGCTCGACCGGTGCCTCCGTCGACATCTCATATCCACCTGTACCGCCTCGCCTCACCCTCCGGACTCTCCAATATCCTCAACTGCCCCTCCGACATCCCCCGTCTTCATAAAACGCCCTACCTTGTCTCCAACTGCGCCCTCAACACCTATCTCTTCCCAGCCAAGTACACGACACACGTCGGCCATGACGTGTCTCGCAGAACCGCACAGTACGTCTTCTTGAGCACCGAACGCGCCACAATCACACCTGGTGTGTCCGTGCTCACGCACGCTACCGCCACATCGCGAACGCGCTCCAACCATGGCAGGCGATCGGCGTCCCCTAGCGGTTCTCCGCGCGCCATCTTGGCCACGTTGGCAGATGGGTGGAGGTCGTCCTCGGCGATAAACGGGAAGTGGGTCGCCTGCGCGAGGGCGGCGCCTAGTGTGGGCTTGCCCGTCCCGGACACCCTCTGTAGCTTCAAAAACTGCCCACCAATCTCGCATGGTCTGGCAGTTTCAAAACTCCCCGTTTCTGCCAAATATGGATGCGATTTGGCAAGGCCAGTTTTTGAAACCAGAGTTGCTGAAATGGCCCTACGGTAGTCATTCTTCGCGTTCAAGTTTCTCAAGGGTGGACTCGATATCACAAGGCTACCTCCTTACACATGCTAAAAACATTTCTAAAATCTCATCGGCAGTCGGATCTACATCCAATATCGGAATGTCTGACCCCACGCTGCTATCTGAGAGTC
>JBBPMY010000571.1:0-14118 GCA_038090615.1 Phylloporus gajari
TTGATCACCTTCATCAGGTGCAAAATAAGGTTTGGCCAACAATGGATCACACAATGAGGTCAGCAAGTCAGCAGTAAGTCAATTAGAGCTCCAATATGCACTCAGATAAAAGTTCCTGTCACAGGGGCAGTCTCCACTCAGCACTTCAACACTCAGCAGCTCAGCTTGCACTTTGAGATGTTGTCCCCACCATCTAGTCCGCCAACTGATAGTGGTGACAATTTCAACATCAATGCAGAGCTCAAGTCAATGTCAACTGCAATCCCAAGCCTGGAATTGGGGTTCGAAGGGAATGTGGACCTTGTACCACTCCCCACAGATCTATTTCCTGCCTCACATCCAACTTCCCTCACAGACATTGGCAGTAATCATTTTTTTATTATCATTGCTGTTCAACTATCTGGACTAACCACCAACTAAACAAATACTAGATCACTTGGGGAACATCCTCTATTCCACTGCTTCTTTGTGGTACCTGATTATGCATGACTGTGCGCTTGTCCTTGTGCAACATATCATCTCGAACTGAATCCCTCTCACTGATTTACTTGATTGCAATTTATGGGTTCATGATACAACAGTCAGGCGCATCCTCGCTGAGTTGGCATGACAACACCATCATATGGGTATACCTGGTAAGTCAATTGATTCTTATCAATTGTTTGTACTTATTTATAGCTCCACATGTCCTGGAGCCTGGGGAACTAGCTGAAGCTCCATTCATTCTCTTTGCTATTCAGGGGGTAAGTCTCCACATCAGTAAACCAGTGATTTTACCACAGCCGTCACAATATTTACAGTATGTTACAGCATAATTACAGTACATTACAGCACGACAGTCACACATCGTCACACTATCACAAGGTTACATCACATCACAGTAACTACAGTTGTAAATTATCACACTATCACAAGGTCACATCACATCACAGGACCCTGACAGGCCGTACAGATGGTACAGCGACACAGTTGGCTAGAGGCATTATCCCTGAGGACTAGGAAATACTAGCTTAGCATTTCCTAGTCCTCAGGGACTTAGCATTTTTTGTTCTCAAGCAGTCACATCACACTCTGCTACTTCCACTGTCCAACACTGCAACAACAACCGCAGATGCCAACAATGCTGCCTGCTACTTCCACACCCTCCTGAAATGTCGGTGCTACCTGCTGCCTCCACCTCTCTATCTTGTTCGGGGTCCCCCCACCTCCAGCTCTCTTGAACTGTTGACAAGCACGATGGTTCATTAGACACCACTGCCTGCCACTCACACCTCCCCAGCCCTCCAATAGCTTGCTCAACAAGCCGTCATATCGCGAGCATGCCAATGCATGCACAACTGCACCCACACAACGCAGCAAAGGAGCAACAAGGGTGGTGCACGAGGGTGCATCACGACAACAGTGTGTACGACCTGCACCCCCACCTCCCCATCTATCTCACCTCCATGACAACGGTGATGACAGGAATGCCATGATGAAGATGTCACGACGTCCTTGCCATGATGAGGGCAACGCAATGGCACTGCCTCCCCAGCAAGCACCCAATAGCTCACTCACCACCCATCACCCATCCCACCTCCCCAGTTGCCAAGGGCCCAACGGCCTGTCTGACAACATCACCTATGACCTCTACCAACTCATTTGACGACACCACCCACAACCTCCCATGCAACCCAGCTGCCAACAAGCCCAATGGCTTGTCCAGCACACCTACCATGCCCTTTCGTGTCAAATGACGACGACACGGCATCACCACCAATGCCATGACGACAGCGCATATGCAACTGCACCCACAACTGCCTGACATAGCGACAACCAGGGCCTGTGCCCCCCTCATGTGCATCCTTGACTGCAGAGACCATGTGGCAACAGCAAGGACGCAATGGCAACACCACCTCTGTGGAACTGTCTGTTGAGACTGATGCTTATGTCATCAGTCAGATGTCAGTCAGACATCAGTCAGCATCAATTAGATGCTAGATCATGCTTATCTTCTTATCTATCTTATCTTTCTAGTAAGCATGATTACATACAATCCTATCTTAATGGATCATTACATTTTCTATATGACACTGCTCATGTTTTGCTATTGGCTATTACTAATAGTATGATAAGAGAGTTTACTGCCATTGGCTACTATTGTTCTACATATTTAGAACAACCATACAAATACAAACAACCTGTACTGTATATAAGGAGGAGCTCCTACCTAGTCGCTCCTCTAACAGAATATCCATCTCTCTGTTCTATCGCACTCAGTGTTTACACTAAGCACTACCCTATCCTTGATTACCACCTCAAGTCTCCTATAACAAAGTGAGTATTCCCACTTAGCTCATTTCCTCTACCATTCGGAGTATTCTACTTCGAAAGATTATGAGCCCTGTCATCTAGACAAGGGAGTTCATCTTTGCTAGCACTTTGCGATGCCTCCCTCCATCTCACATGCAGGAGATAGTTGGTGGTTACTGGATCTTCTATTTCTCTACACTCTGTTTACGAATTTATATAATAGCCTTGAAATGGCTGTTATGGTGGAGCTGATGGCTCAATGCCTCCTTTTCACTTTTGAAAATGGATTCACTGTTTTCCAGAAAAAATCCAAGGCTTTGATTGTGGTTGCTCACATTAAAACTCAAACACATTCACACGAGCTAATGCTGACAGTGGCATTGAGTAGACTCATACCACCCTCAGTAAGTGACAGTATTTTGCCACTTGTACTAGACCAATCAGAGAGACTCATCTGGTTACTCCAGGTGTTCCTTTTGAAACCCCTTGTCCCATTTGCAACGGTGCAATAGAACGAGGAGAAATCCACTGTCATGGTGAGACTGATGTTGTCAGACGTGGATCTAATGACAACTTACTTGACCATCAGTTCATCCCATTCAAGTTCTTTAGAGTCATCAGAAATCCAGGACTGCCATCCACATGCACTCCCATCTCTCCCCCAAACACTCCAATCATTCAGGCTCTTGTTGAACCTCCTTGCTACTCTCAACACCATGCAGACAACCTCCTCAACACCTCTTCCCCATATGGGCTATGCTCTGCTGCAAGATCTGTTCCTCGGTCTCCACAGAATAAGAACGACGGCACCACAGGATCTGTGGAAGAAGAAGCCCTTGCTGTCAGAGAGGCCATTGCTCTCAATAGCATCCATTCCATCCTCACCCTTGCAGCCCGACATACACTCCAGCAGCGACTTGATGCAGAACGAGCCCTCACAGTTGACCCCTCCATCCTCACCCACTCTCCAATACCCACCATCACCATTACCAGAGATGAGACTGGAAACCCTCCTGCTACAGGAGGAGCATCACAGGACGACGGAGGGGCTGTTCACCTAGTGGCTCTTGGAGCCCCCCACTTTGGTGAGTTCAAAAGCTCCAATTCAAATGGAGTGAGCCAACTACGAGTTGCTACAAGCACTAGCCAATCTAGGTGGCGCACCTCTCATAGACATCAGGGGGGAGTTCCTCCAACAGCTCCCCAATGGCAAGCTAATGCAGGTTTGTCCATGGGACCTAGACAGCTTTCTGCAGGTCAGAGTCAAGGAGCAGAAGACGGTCAGCAATGTCCTTCACTGTCAAGAAGATGGGGTATCACTCTTCGCCTAATTCCATCAGCTGTCTTGCCTCCCATCTCTTCATCATCAGCCAACAGCCAAGAGAGAGGTGGAGGTAGACCATCTCCAAATCATGGAGATACAGCTGGGACCAACTTATCCCCAGCTGTACCATCAGATCCCGCAGGAGAAGATCTGATACTCAAGTCAGATGGTCTACCCTTTCTGGATTCAAACATGTGAGTCTGGGGTGAGCCACTCCGTCTGTGTGCTCTTGTACTGGATGGAGTCCATAGGCCAAGTGTTACAACTTGGCTCGATCTGTGGACGGGCTACCCTTCGTTTTCTCCCAATTGTACTCATTGCATTGTTCTTCTTCTTCTATTGGATGTATATTATCTCATAACGGACAGCATTTCTCTTCTCGATGACCTAGATACTCTGACTCATCCCTCATCATCATCTCTATCCTCTATAGCCTTAGTGTTTCATCTTCATCACGATACTGCGGAATCACTGCTCACTGCGGGTTCCTGTTCCTACTGCAGACTGTGCTTTGCTGTACTGATGGTCACCCAAGGAGTTCTTCTTCCGCTCTTCTCATCCTACCTCAAGGGTATATAAAGCCATCAGTAGCGTACTTGTATTCCTTAAGCTAGATCTCCTCAATCTTATCGATTTGTGGACCTCGTCTTCTCAGTTTGTCTGATTAGACTCCTTGCTTCACTTGAACCATTGAACTCGCTGTTCTTTGAGGCTATGACTTGGACCTACCCGGTACAAGCGTAACAAAAGATCTAGCTTACCATCTGAACCCTTGCCCCCGCAAGGACCACCAAGATTTCGAATCCGAACCCGAATCCACCGTGGGCCAATCCCCACCAGAAAGGACCAAAGAATCCCAGACCACCCCTCTCTCGAAACCCCCTCTTCTCCGCACCACCCAGAACACCCTCACCTTCCGCACCACCGCCTGCCACTATGTCTGGACCATCAGGAACCGCTCCTCCCTCCCAATCTATCAACCCATCAGCAACCGTCCTTCCCCAAACTACCTCTCAACCGACAATCGTGACATCCCCAGGGAAGGAGCTCTCCCTAGCCAAACCAGATGACTTCAACGGGACAGAAACCAAGTTTCGTCCTTGGATGAACTCCATCCTCCTCTACCTTATGATCAACGGACATATCTACTCCGACAACGAAAAGAAAATCGTGTTGACCCTCTCGTACTGTAAGAAGGGGGTTGCCTTTGAATGGGCCTCTTCCTTCATCGAGACAGCGATGAAGAATCAGTCTTTTGGGACCTGGCAGAACTTTCTTAAAACGCTTGATAGTACGTTTCAGACCACCAACATCAAGGGTGACACACTTCACCAACTTCAAGGACTGGCACAAAAGAAGGAGGATGTCCTCAGCTACATCACCTCTTTCCGCTCATTGGCGACACGGGCTGGACTTAGTGATCAGACGGTCCTCTGCAGGCTCTTCGCGGAAGGACTCCAACCTACCCTTATGTGACGCATTTATCAATCTGAAACCATCCCTGCTACGCTCGATGATTGGTGCAAGAAGGCGGAACTCTTGCACAATAACTGGAACCGATCTCGAACTATTATATCCCGAACTGGAGGTAACCACCCCTCACCGCAAACCCACACTAGATATACAACTACGTCAAAAGTACGAGACCCGAACACAATGGATGTTGACGCTGTACGACTCTCCCCCTCAGAACGAGAGGAGAGGATGAAGAAAGGACTTTGTTTTAAGTGCGGAAAGCCTGGCCTTGCCAGGGACTGTCCCGGACATCCAGGACTGGCGAAGAAGACAGAAGAGCGAAAGGTAAAAGTGGTAGGAAAAGAGGAAGGGGTAGCAAAGGTTGAAGAAGTCCAAGATGAAGAAGACGCCGCTTTCCTTTCCAGAATCCTCAAGGACGATCAATTGGATTTTTAAACAGAGGACTGAAGTCGATGTCAGTTCCTCCCTCTGTATGGTGTGCTCCTGTAATTATAGCCAAAAATGCTACTCATGCCCTCTCTCTTCCCATTCGAGTAATTGAAGCAGGAGCCACTCTGAAAACCATCGACACCACTGCCCTCATTGACTCTGGAGTGGATATTTCATGCATTGACTGGGACTTTGTACGAAAACACAAACTTCCAACCTCTTGACTTGCCAATCCCATCACTGTCCGAAATGCCGACCACTCTACGAACAAACAAGGACCAATATGCTTCACGACTACCCTGTACATCCAAATAGGGTCTACATCCCAAAAGGTGACGTTCCACGTGATGCAATGTGGAAGGGAAAACGTCATCTTAGGGATGCCCTGGTTCAAAGCAACTCAGCCAAAGATAGACTGGAAGAAACGGACAGTGGAAATCGATTCGAAAAAGGACAAATCTTTGGACCTCTATCTAGCACATCAAGGATCTCGTGCTTCATACCTCTCCAAAGGAAAACCACCCCCACCGCCAATGAAACACTATTTCGCTGAAGAAGAAGAAGAAGAAGCAGTAGTAAATTACATCAACTATGAGACGGCCGAAAGGTATACGAAACGCGCCTACTATACTTACGCTATCAACAGAATTCAAAAGTCAGCCACTAGATATTTCCCCAATGCTCCGACTACTCTACGATTAGAACGAATCGTAAGAAAAACGACGACATCCACCCAACTAGCCATGGACGCAGACAAGGTGGCGGTCGAACTCCCGCCACAATACGAAGCATATAGGGAAGTTTTCACCAAGGAAGCCACTGACCATATTCCTCCCTCCAGACCGTATGATCATCCGATCAACCTCGACAATACATTCATCCTGAAAGTATCAAAAATCTATCCTCTATCTCCAGATGAACGTAACGCAGCTGACAGCTTTATTGACGAGAACTTACTATCAGGAAAAATCCGGCCATCTAATTCTCCCCAAGCATCACCCTTCTTCTTCGTTAAAAAGAAGGATGGCGGTCTCCGACCATGCCAAGACTACCAATATCTCAACAAGCATACAGTCAGAGACGCCTATCCTCTTCCGCTAATCTCCGATTTAACAGACAAATTATGAGGAGCCAAGATATTCACCAAGTTCGACGTACGATGGGGATATAACAACGTAAGGATAAAGGATGGCAATCAATGGAAAGCTGCCTTCATTACCCATCGAGGACTCTTCAAACCAACCGTTATGTTTTTTGGGCTTACGAACTCACCACCAACCTTTCAGCGATTCATGAACGACTCCTTCCGAGATATGATTGCTGAAGGATGGTTGGTAATCTACATGGATGACCTACTGATTTTCTCCCCAGACCAGAAAACCCACAAAGAACTGACTAAAAGAGTTCTCCAACGAATGAAGGAACTTAATCTCCACTTGAAACTGGAGAAGTGTAAGTTCGATGTCGACCAAGTCGAATTCCTCAGCATGATCGCCCAACCAGGGCGACTGGCAATGGACCCCATAAAGCTCAAGGGAATCGCTGACTGGCCTACCCCTGCGAAAGTCAAGGATGTTCGCTCTTTCCTAGGGTTTGCTAATTTCTACAGACGATTTGTCCCAAAATATTCAGACATCGCCAGACCCCTTTGAGACCTCACAAAAAAGGATATGCCATGGAAATGGTCCACTGACTGTGACTCCGTGTTCTCTACCCTAAAAAGTATCTTCCTTTCTGAACCAGTGCTACGCATCCCTGATACCTCTAGGCAATTTGCAGTCACAACTGACGCATCCAGAGATGCCTCAGGAGGATTATTGCTGCAACAAGACGAGAACGGTGACTGGCACCCCTGCGGTTATATTTCTCAAACCTTCTCTTCTGCTGAAAGGAACTATGACATCTATGACAGAGAACTTCTTGCCGTAATCCGAGCTCTTAAAACTTGGCAACACTATTTGAGAGGATCCCCTTTCCCGGTTCTCGTCGTCACTGACCATAAAAACCTGACATATTTTAAAGAACCTAGGAAACTGAACAGACGACAAGCATGATGGCTCCTCAACATCCAAGATTATGACCTCAAAATCCACCATGTCCCCGGGTCATCCCTATCAGCCCCTGACACCCTCTCCCGTCGACCTGACCTCCTTTCATCGGACGCCAAGGACGATAATGACCATGCTGTCCTTCTCCCACCAGACCTTTTTGTATCCCTCATCAACACCGCTCTGCATGAAAAACTCTCTTCCTCTTCCGCCACTGACCCATTGATCCTTGACTCTCTACAGACTATGGAGAATCTCCCCGCCAGATTCCGTTCTTGACTTTCTGATTGGAAATTCAATGGAAAGATTCTCTCTTTTCAGGACAGGGTCTACGTACCCAATGATGCTGACCTTCGCCAACAGGTAGTTGCACAACACCATGATCATCCTTCCGCCGGCCACCCAGGTGTTCTTAAAACCCGTCAACTTGTTTCCTCCGAATTCTGGTGGCCTGGCCTCGCTTCCTTCGTACGTTCTTATGTCAACGGTTGTGCCATTTGTCAGCAAAATAAAGCACGTACACACCCGACCACTCCTCCTTTACTCCCTATTCCCTCTTCCGCTTCTCGTCCTTTCCAACAAGTGTCTTGTGACCTCATTACGGACCTTCCTCTTTCTTCGGGCTTTGATTCTCTTTTGGTCATGGTCGACCATGGACTTATGAAGGGGGTGATTCTTTGCCCTACTACAAAAACAGTTACTGCTGAAGGCATTGCCATCCTCTTTTTCAAAAAAGTATTCAAATGATTCAGACTTTACGATAAGATTATTTCTGACAGGGGACCCTAGTTTGCATCTTCCTTTGCTAAAGAGCTTGGACGACTATTACATTACGATCTTTCTCTTTCTACTGCATACCACCCACAGACTGATGGAGAAACTGAGCGAGTCAACCAGGAGATAGAAACCTACCTGCGGATCTATTGCGGAAGTCGACCAGAAACATGGGCCGAATCCATAACCCTTGCCAAGTTCACCCATAACCATCGCCCCCATTCCGTCACGAATCAGTTGCCCTTCTTCCTCATGATGGGCTACAAGCCCAGAGCACTCCCTGACATCATCACCGCATCAAACATTCCTGCTGCGGAAACCCGGATCAAAGCCTTGACCACAGCAAGGAATGAAGCCCTTGCTGCACATGATCTGGCATGGCAAATGATGAAGAACCGACGAAATGTCCCCTTTACCCCTTTCAAAAAAGGAGACAAGGTTTGGTTAGAAGGAAGGAATCTCAACCGAGCGGCCCCTGATCCGAAGTTCTTGCCTAAGCGAGAAGGACCATTCACCATTACGGAAGTACTTTCACCCATCACATACAAACTACGACTTCCCAAGACATGGCACATTCACAACGTCTTTCACGCCTCCCTCCTTTCCCCTTATGTTGAAACAGAAACGCATGGCAAGAACTTCCTGATGCCACCACCTGATCTGATCGGAGGGGAAGAACAATATGAGATTGAAGCGGTGTTACGCCACAGAGGATCACCATCATGAAGGCAGTTCTTAATCAAATGGAAGGGCTATCCAACTAGTGACAACTCATGGGAACCTGAACGAAACCTGTCCAATGCCAAGGACATCCTCGGGGATTATAAACGACGATATCCCACAATCTGGCCCACCGTCGCTCAGCTTTCCACCCACTTCCTCCTCACTGCCAAACGTCTCTGCAATGGCCATTGAACTATCCCAGATCGAAACCTCCTCCACCGCTCGTCACCTTGCCATGCTTCCTACCCATGTCTTCCACTGACGGGAATCCTCTGAACTCAACTACATCCATATCGACCACTTCCTCCGTGATAGATCTTACGCAGAACCCCTCTCCTGTCTCTTGGACGAACAATCTCTATTCCATCTCCTTGTCCGCTCTTTTCAGATGAATGTAGCGTTATCCAACTTGCTCCCTACTCAGGTTGCAGGACGATTCGACCTGACCCTCGCTGGACATGCTCTCCAGACACAGAAAAGGGATCTCCTGAATGCCCTTTATGACTTGAACTTCCAGTCAGTCGTCGACTTCATCCACGAACATCACCGGGAGTATCGTTCGTCTCCTCCTCCCATTCCTGTACCACCCCCCCAAGCTCACATCGTTGATCAATCCACCTCTCCTGCTCCTAGCGATTATCCCTCCACCCCTACCATCCGACCTACCCCTCGCGTCGTACATATCATCCTGGACTCTCCCCACCATACCCAGACTGACGACGAAGGCATCTACCTTTATGACTTGGAGCAGCAAGTGGAGGACTTGGCTCTGCATGATTCTAGCGATGGAGAGATCGCGGATGACGCTGGCTGAGCAAACGAAACGGGATCCCCTACCCAGGACTGACTAGACCACCTCAACAACCAAGTCAATGGTCGAAGACCTGGTAGTCTTCGGGATAGATGGGAGGTAATGTTACAACTTGGCTCGATCTGTGGACAGGCTACCCTTCGTTTTCTCCCAATTGTACTCATTGCGTTGTTCTTCTTCTTCTATTGGATGTATATTATCTCATAACGGACAGCATTTCTCTTCTTGATGACCTAAATACTCTAACTCATCCCTCGTCATCATCTCTATCCTCCATAGCCTTAGTGTTTCATCTTCATCACGATACTGCGGAATCACCGCTCACTGCGGGTTCCTGTTCCTACTGTGGACTGTGCTTTGCTGTACTGATGGTCACCCAAGGAGTTCTTCTTCCGCTCTTCTCATCCTACCTCAAGGGTATATAAAGCCATCAGTAGCGTACTTGTATTCCTTAAGCTAGATCTCCTCAATCTTATCGATTTGTGGACCTCATCTTCTCAGTTTGTCTGATTAGACTCCTTGCTTCACTTGAACCATTGAACTCGCTGTTCTTTGAGGCTACGACTTGGACCTACCCGGTACAAGTGTAACACCAAGCCTATGAGGGTGCTGGCTGGGCTTTTCCTACCGCATCTTATGATGATGCAGCTGATTATGTGGTACACGACCAAGGTTGGGAAATCTTTAGAATGGACATTTTTCCACCATCATATGCAAACTGTTACAACTCACCTTGATCTGTGGGTGGGCTACACTTCATTTCATTCCCTTTGTACTCATCGCGTGATTCTTTTTCTTCTATTGGATGTATGTCATCTCATGATCAAGGACAGCTTTTCTCTTCTCAATGACCTAGATACTCTGACTCATCCCTTGTCATCGCATCTATCCTCCATAGCCTTCATATTTCGCCTTCATCATTTGATACTGCAGAACCCCCTTACTGCGGATTCCTGTTCTGACTGCAGACTGTGCTTTGCTGTACTGATGGTTGCCCAAGGAGTTCTCCTTCCACTTTTCTCATCCTACCTCAAGGGTATATAAAGCCATCAGTAGTGTACTTGTATTCCCTAAGCTAGATCTCCTCAATCATACTTGATTTGTGGACCTCATCATCTCAGTTTGTCTGATTTGACTCCTTGCTTCACTTGAACCTTTGAACTCACTGTTCTTTGAGGCTGTGACTTGGACCTACCTGGTACAAGCGTAACACAAACCTTTTATTTATAAAGTCTAAAAACCCTAACTACATGCCCAAAGATCAGGCTTGGTTAGAGACCACTGATGGTGGATGATATAGAAGAGAACCAGCAGAGGAGTATGGAAGGAGAGTAGGAATGGGAGTAAAGATGTGGAACGAGTGTTTCGACGCTCACTACTGGGGATTGCTAAAAAAGCAAACACCCGAGATCTTCAAAAAGTCACTAGCGATCAAGAAGCTAATTCTTGAACACACAGGCACTCCCACCGAAGATGATGTCTACTTCGGCCTCTCAGTGCAAACAAGAAATAAAGGATGTATTGAATTCCTTTCCTGAGCTAACCGACTCAGAAAGAGATGTGCTGCTGAGCAAGGCAAAGAAAAATGAAGAACTCAAAGACATACTTAGCATATATGGTAGCACTTCTTTACATCCTCTTTGGCCTTTGGATTCATTTCACAGAGAAACTTCATATTTAGAAGATTATGATGATATGAAAACTTTTGTGCAGTTAAATGCTTGGAACAATCTTCATACAATAGATATTCCTTTCAAGACAACCTTTACAAAGGTTTTGACTCATGAAAGAGATGGAAGGGTTATTACACTTGAAAACCCCCATTACTTCAAATACCTGCATTTTAAGGCATTCAAAAGACATAGTTCCAATCCAATCATCGCTAAAACTTCTTCCCTTTCTTCTCAAAGAACCAAAGAGGATCAAAGAAACTACTGGGATTCCATTAAACCAAAGGGGTTTAATAAAAAGGATCGCTGAACCCTCCTCTGATTACAAACCAGAAAAAGGAGATCTATCTGGGTTCCATGCCCTCAGGATTTTCCATTACCCGATTCTTCAGATGAAGATGAAGAAACACAAGAAGTACCATCAGAATTCAATTTATTATCTCATGTTTATGAAGAACTGTTTGCTGAAAATGGTTTAATAGATATCATCCAATTCCTCTAAATGGCTGCTATTGCCATACCTTCTGACTTCAAAACCAACAATACTATCATCGCTCGGATACCTGTCCTTAAAGGTCCCACAAACTATCCCATATGGAGCGTACGTCTCCAATCCGTTCTCCAATCTCTCTCTGTATGGTCCTGGATCTCTGGGACCACCACTTTTGTCGGTACTGTCAATCCTGATCAAGGAAAGTGGGAAATCATTGATAAACGAGTGTGTGGCATTATTGCCAACACTATAAGTGATGCTTTCATTCATTATGTGTCCTATGACTATACCGATCAAGCTGTTAAAGCCTTAGTTGCGAAAGCAATCTGAGAGAAGATGCAATCTTTGTTTGCATCACAAGGCTTGGCTGGACAATTTCATTTGTTCCACCAAGCTAACCGGGTTACTATTAATCCAAGAATGGCAAGCAAGGACATCAACCGTGTCACTTCACTTTTCAACCAGATGAAAGATGCTGGTCTAGTCCTTCCTAACTCCTTTAAGGCAATGTTCCTTTTGGAATGCCTTCCAGGAGACATGTATCAGTTCTGCTCTACTGTGGCACTTACCACAGAAATCGCCAATTTCACGGTGGATACCATAACCACAAAAATCTTGGCAGAAGTCTCAATGCTTGCATCGAGACGTAATCTCAAAACTAGAATCTCAAATGTGGAAGCAAACACACCTTCCACTTCTCAGCAGGTAAGCACTGCGAATCAAACCAATGTAATTCGCAAGGGACTACCCACTTATAATAAATGGCGTCCTTATAAGGCTAGTGGTTCTAGACCAAACCAACCCTCTGGAAGTAGTGGTCCCCGAGGATGCACTAAGTTCCAGAGGAGACCTAATTCCTTTAAAGATAAAAAGGAAGCTAGCTGAGTTGGTTTTGAGATGAGAAAGCAGAACAAGGGAAAGGGAAAAGCACTGCTACCAATATGGTAGACAGAGAACAAGGTTTTGTCCATGAAGTAATCATGGAAAGTGACACTGGTGAATTAAATGAAGCAGAGGAAGCACATTGGAAAGGACATGCCACCTTGGCCAGAAACTCCGGAAGGAATAGTCCTCAATCCAGAAGAACCTCCAGAGAACATGGATACATGGGAAACAGGACATGAAGATTCAGGTATGGATGAAGTTCATCGCCCTTCCTTTCGAAGGAGCTCCTCTTTCTAACTCTGAGATGAAAGAAGGAGCGGGACCTTCTTGGATACCGATCAAAATTGATTAAGACACAACACTGAAGCAAGAGAATGCTTCGAGACAGACCAACTCTGACCAAGAAGAGGAAGGAGAAGAAAAAGAAGATGGTGATAGCCATTGGAGGTTTGATCTCTCAAAGAAATCATTTTAACAATCATAGCGCTCTTCATACATCAAAAATACCTTACACATCCACAGAAGTGTTTCATGCTTCTGCTCATATACAGCAAGTGTATGAAGAACCAAGAGGTAACTTGCAGGGTTGTTCAAAGAAACAAACTTATGAGTTACTCATAGTCAATCCTACTCATGAAGGATTAGTTCCACTGATAAGAGAACCTCATGTATATGAGAGACAGAGATTAGACTATGACGATGATGATAGAGTTACCTTCTATGATGAGAGAGCAATGAATACCTTTGCTATTATCTCAGAGAAGAATCTCCGAAGAGTGATTTCTCTCAGAATCATTGGATGATTGATAGTGGGTGTACACATCATTTATCACCATTTATAGATGACTTTGTTCATCTAAATCGGTATTCCAAAAAGGCATCCATAGCAAATGGAGAATCATCTCCATTATACAGACCAGGCACAGTTCTGTTAAAACAAACAGATGGTACAATCAATCCAACAGTCGTAACGTTAAATGATGTTTGGTATGCTCCACATATGATAAACAGACTTCTGTCTGTTCCATCATTAACAGACCACAGCTTTCACTGTGAGATAACATCAAAAGGATCCAGTATTTGGGACAAGAGAGGACATGAGGTGATCCAGGCAACAGCCTCATCACCCACTAACAACCTTCATTGGTTTCAGTCAAACATGATTACTCCAATGATAGGATCTGTAACCTCTC
>JBBPMY010000572.1:0-14114 GCA_038090615.1 Phylloporus gajari
TGACGTTGGGTCCAGGTGTTCTCCTCAGCTATACTCTACAGGGCCTATTCCACCCTGCCCGTAAAGTTCGCGAGGTATGTTTCGTTTACTGTCTGAGGTGATGTTTACTGACCGCTCTTTTCCAGGTATATTGGCGTGTATACAACTCGTTGTATCTTGGCGCTGCGGACGCGATGGTGCCATTCTATCCTGATCTCGGCGAGCTAAGTGAGGGTCAAAATGTGTATGATCGACACCCATTACAGATGTTCGTGTGAGGATGTATGTGTCGTTGTAGGTCACTAGTTATTTTCATTGTAATGATGTCAGTCGGTGATGAGATGACAGCGTTTGTCTTACTATCTATGCTATTCTTAGTGGCGACGGTCACACCGTTCTTCGCAGGAATACCCCACCTGCCACGTTCGCCTGATCTTACTGGTAAAAGCACCTGATCTCTTGCCGAACAAAACATACTTCCACTCTTGATCACACTATCCTACATTTTCTTTGGCGTCTCACGAGGTATCATGGCCTCTGTAGCGCTCGTCATCACGATCGTCGTCGTCGGACTGTTCTACGCATGTGGAAAAGTTTTGGGCTGTATTTCCCTACCACCGTAGAAAGGGTAAGGGATTAAAACATCATGCTAAACGTATGATCCAAGGAAACCCGGGAATTTCTATGTAATTGTGACCCATCACCTCTATGCAAATTCAACGACGTTGGTCTTCTCCCATTTATGCACCTCCGGATCTCGGGATATCGTGACCCCCGTGCGGACATACTGTTCACTATTGAAGCCACACTGCAAGGATCTTATCATCCCCGACAGCTCGGCTAGGATTTGTTCGGGCGCAAGTCAGAGCCTGACACCGATTGACACAGCCTGGTTGTGAGATAAGATGTTTATATGATATCATTTGCAGCTCACGTCCATTTCGGGGGACAGGGTGTTGCGAACATGGAAGAAAATGGTTTGATGAATGTTTTCGCAACTGACATGCCATCACTTACTGGCAGAGAGAACTCCCAGGTCCCAGATTCAGATATGGATTACCATGACCAGCCTGCAAGCGACCTTCAATCATGCCACAAACTGTAGTGGAGGTACTACGAATGATTTCTGGTCTAGTCACTGAACAGAAAGCTGGTTAACGTGCTCGTCTACTTTCTAACCCGAATCTACGCTCGTGTGAGATTATGGTGGCTTGTCTAGCAAACGCTGTGCTAACGAACCGGATGACAAGTTGCGTTCCGACGGAGAAGAAGTTTCGTATGTCACAGCCCGGCCTGTCGCCATCGAGAACCCTGTCAACAGTGGCTATTCCGAAGCCGCCACACGTCACCTAGGCTGAGCTTTCTGAACTTTCTTCAAATCTTTCAATTGCACTTTCAAATCGATTACAAGCAACTCTGGAACGCTGATATCTCCTATGTGCATCCTTGCGACATGACCTGTAGTGCTAATGGCATCACCTTGCGTACGGTTTCAAGTTGTTGTTTCAGGCACGTCATGACTGACGTTATAGAGTGATCACGATAAATCGCGCCCATCCGTATTGACATGCATGAATGGAAACTCCGGTATACAGCAAGGCAAGAAGTTTCCTTGAACGTGACACTCTGCCCTGTAGCTGGATGCAAGATAGCCGACGTAGAAAGGATGCATGCTAGACTTTCGTCACTCTTCCAGATACGGCATCGCGCATCGACATGATCAATGGAAGCTCCAAATATACAGTACAGCAAGGCAAGGAATTTCCTTTAATATAACACTGCCTTGTAGCCGGATGCAAGAGAGCCTACTGCCGAACTTTTGACACTTTCCAGATATGGCGATCAATACCATCATCGAAAGTATAAAATGGATAGTGAGATGTGAAGCTCTCTCCCCAGATTTGCAGCTTCTTACCACATTTCTTCGTACTCATGCCCTACTCCGACGGTCTTCACCCTGGGACTTACAGAATCACCTCCTCCAGTGACCATTTCTTGGGTATCAGCTCGGATGCTGGAGGGCAATCTTCCGTGCCTGTGCTAGCTGACAGTGTCTGGGTTAATCTTGTATGCGTTCCTCACCTTTATCATGAATGCGAGGCTCATCTTGTTCGTCTTAGTGGGAGGTCATGCCGAACTCGTCCAAGCCTGATCATTACCAGATACGCAATCAGCAATATCTATACACTGTCGTGGAGAAGGACACGGTCACTGCTACGTATGACTCTAATCCCGCATATGAAGAATGGATAATCAAGTACCACGACGAACTTGGTGGATGGGTGTGCGTGGTTCACATTTCTTCCCAGTGATTTCGCTACTAAACATGAACCATTCTTATTCAGAATTGGCTCGGGATCATCCGGGCTTTATCACGTATGGACTGTTGCTTCCGATGGTCTGGTAACTAGTTTTCCGCTTGTCTGATGCCAATAGAGCTTATTACATAACTTGTTTCGCAGATCAAGGCCAGGCCAGGCGAGATCACCGCTCCCAACAAGGACCAGGTCTTCAAGTTTAAGCAGGTTGGGCGCAAAAACGCAGAGGCTCATACGTAGTGGAAAGTCGTGTCTTCGTATCATATCTTCGTGTCTCTGTATCTTTGTATTATGTCGAATCAGACCAGATCAGACTCACAGAAGCCACTAGCACCTAGTAAAGATCCTCTGATTCGCTCGCGACATTCAGTGTCCCGATTTTCGCCCCCATAGTCTGGAGAGGATGCTAGGGAGTACCCTTCGCCACTCCCTCTAGGGGCATCCAGAACACTAGATTAAAATCGAACTCTGAAATACTTTACCCATTTGACATAAAAGCAGAAGTATAAACGAGAAAGCTGTTGCAACGGTATTCAGGCGGCTTGAGCACGAGTTAGGATGTTAATGATATCGACTGTGTCCTCTATTTGACGTACCCTCTTGAACAGTGTGACCGTCGCATTGCAAAGAGGAAATCGACGTAGCATGCATATGTACATAACCGTATAAATTTCAATAGAGACAGGTGCACACTTACTCATGCCGACTCCAATTTTCAAAGATCTACATACTTCAAAACGCGTTATTAATACAACTGGCAGTAGCATGGATAGGATAAAAGGTTTCCCCGAGCCATAATTAATCGTTATACGGAGACAATCGACAACATGGGACCGTGTGGATCCTCGATCCATCAAGTTAGTCTGATCCGCGTTGAGAATAGGCCTCGTGAGGAAGCGAATCTGCTCCAAAAATCCTTCTGCTCGAATGCTTGCACCGGCCCTGCAAGATTGAATTCCCATCAGTCTAGCCCAGAATATGCTCCCACCTTCATTGACGGTATGTATTCCATCGTAAACATCATTGTTGTCATGATGGTGATATCGGAAGTTGTGTTCCGTGAGGCCCCAATAGTTATTAGTATCTCGTGTCTACATCATAGGATCTGCCTTACATCTGTTCTCGCGGGGTGCTTCATTTCCGAAACGCGACGAGCTTTTCTTCAACGCTCCGTCTTGCTCTGCGGACGCGTTCGAGGTCTGTTGCTTGTACTCTTCTTGACGCGTACTTGAATTCTTTATCTGCAATGTGACATCTCTCGCTTATCTGTGTGAGGTCCCAGTCAGTGGCAGTAGTACCATCGTGGGATCTGCCTTGAAATATTTATCTGCAACGTGACGTCTCTCGCCTACGGCTTACCTGTCACGTTCCTAGGTCTAATTGACAAAGGACATACTCACCAGTAGCGAGCCAAGGTGAGACAAGGCCTTCAGCGAGATGGCTAGTGTTAGCCGACTGTCGTAGACCGCCGCGACATGACATGACACTCGGCAACTACCAAGACAGTCGGCTAACATTCGCTGAAGAACGGCAGATTTGGAAAGCACATTCGTGTGAAGATAGGTCTCAAGCATCGATCCCAAAGTCGCAGGTCCACTTCAATCCCGCGGTGGATGTCACTAGTGATCAACAAAATCATGAGTACAAGCACAAATTGATATGCCTCCGTAATATGGTACACTTGAATAAACCATCATCGAGACGCTTGATACACAAACTCTCCCACAGCCATACGTCACTGAATCACTTTGGTGATGTTCACATCATGAATGAATCCATTCTCAAAGTCATACACCCAACCATGGACCCAGACTGGCTTCTTCTTGGCGGCTGCCTTCACAAATTCATTCAATGGCGGCCTAGTGAAATTAGCCACCTGCAACTTGACGTTCTCTGCTACGGCGGCCTTTAACTCCTCTTCTCTATCTTGTGGGAGCTCGATTTCACTGAGGTATTCCGCCAAGGGGGTGAGCCACCGCGTGACAACGTCTCCAGGCTTCTTAGACTGCTCATCGTACGCGTGATGATGGTGTCCTTCGACAACTTCAATGGTGTCGTAGATGGAGTCTCGGAGTGGGTAGTGACACTTGGTCCCATCCGGGAGTATTATGGGGCGACGGTTGTCCAACGCAGAGACCACTCCTCCACAGTGTTGGTGGCCAACGACGGCGACTTAGGTACCAAAAACAAGGGAGACGGGACGAACCATTAAACGAGGGTCCCTATGAATTCAACAAAAGTACGTACTATGTTGGACTTTCAGTGGACCGAGAGCGTATCCAAGGACTGATAACACGCTGTCGTCGTCGGGGTGGACTTGGCTGTTCGAAGGGCTCAGGTGACTACTCAATAGGCCAAATTGAACAAACATACTTTGCAATGTTCCGATGCCCAAAGACGATACCAGGCAACGCCGCTAATGCGTCCGACTCCTGCACTCTGGAATCAGAACATCCCAGCCAAATGATCTACGCATCCAAGGGATATTGTCAACCTGTTTGCGAAGAGATCTGAGGTACGTACTTTGGGCGCTTGCTTGACTTTGGGATTGGCAAAGTACTCGGGGAACGTCTGGTTTAGTCTCCTTGCCCAATTCGCATTCGCTGCAAGGAGTTCAGAGGAGTAGCTCTGAGCTAAAACATTTGTAGGATCGGACATGATACCAGTTCTGAAGACAAGTCGTGATAAGAGGTATGAATGGAGGGTAGAGTTCTGATGGTCTATATACCTGGTGTGGACGGCATCCGGATCACGGTAGAAGGCGTCCCAGACCGCGCCATCCACTTTTACAGATACCGATTGAATGGCGAAATGCGCGCGGGACGTAGCTGGCTGAGATGGCGCCTATTCTTTTTCTTTGACACAAAACGAATATTTAACAGGGCAGAGTAGAGCAATGCTCGGATTGCAGCCGAACCCACTGATTATCACGTACAACATGGATCCTGACCCAATGCAAGCCGAGAATTGACAATGCAGGCAGATTTAATACCTTACCATGGATTTCTACACGTGTTGTGTGTTGCAGATTCGGATAACAAGAATAAACGAGACAGGGCGTATCTTTTATCGATATCAATCCTCTTATATGTCGATACGCCTATGTGTGCACATCTCGCTATGCAAGCGGTAGGTATGGATAGACGCGGCGAGTGTATTGCCCCTTCTCGAGAACACATCAAGAATGATCTCGGAAGAAGGAAACGTCACAAACTGAGAGCGTACCTCTACCCTGCTCGAAGAAATCCGACATTCCGCCTGTCATTTATGCTCACCACAATGATGGATAGTTCAATTTGCAAACGAGACCTACATCATGAAGACTACCGCTTCCCTCCACACCCTACACCCTGGGCTCTGGACAGACGCTGGGAGATCTATCTTTGTGGCATCACCCAGCGCCCATATCCGAGCGGCGGATCGCAGATGCTAGTAGATAATAGCCTTGTCACTGGAAGAACGCTGGCTCACCTGATCCCAGATAATCAGCATATGCACTGCGTGAGGTACGAAATGGTAGTCACTCAGTACCACAACCTTTTAGCGGCGGCCCTAGCGGTTACTTAAGTGGGTGGTTGTCTAGCCTCTTACAAAGTCTCCCCGCTGCCAAACTACACACCTACAGACACACCGTCACACGGCCACCAGACATTGAATGTTGACACAGACGGTTGCAGCGCTGAAGCGAGCACATGGGGCTGTTGATGTTTCTCAGATGCCGAAGGTTTATCTGAAAGGGCGTGAGAACTTTTGGCACGCTCACCAGCTCTAATGACATCGTACGTCGAGCTCATACGCAACGATGTTTCCTATCATAAATCGTGCGAGGATGCGTCTTCCTGGCCGTTCGTTGTCTCACAGTTCGTCCAGTCTCTGCGGAACCAACTAAAGTTGCCTAGATGGTTAGAATCTGTGAGTCACGTTGAAGGCGTCCCGGCTTTAGCTGATTCATTCTGCCTTATAACCAAGGGTCCCGTCCCGTGTGCTGGTAAAGGCGTCTTTGATCTCCCCGATCAACTTTGCGCCCCAGATGACGCGGGCCGAATCATTGATGATGGATTTCAACAACCTCTGTATATCGTGTTCAACACTGCTTGTCGACATCCAGGCCGTTCTCACGGCAGAGCGAACACAGGGACCTCAAGGCCTCATTCCCAAAGCAGTCGTTTCTCGCTGTCCTTGTTCGTAACGCCATATCCAATGTTGATCCAGGACTTTTCTCATTATGAGTCACCGCTCGGTCTCCTCACAAGTTACTTGTCACTTAGTGGCAGTACACGGCTTATACGTACTGTTAACGGCCAACATTTCATTCGCAATATCCCATCTCGTGTTTACTCTGAATGACGGAATTGACAATTATATTGAGTAACTGATCACCCAAGAAAGAACGATCAAGATACAAAGACAGTACCAAGGAGAGAGGTATGTAGCATGTAGACATCATGGCGCCAAATAATTGCTAGAGGAGTCATGACACCAGTCCTTGTTTTAGTCTAGCACCCGGCTCTTGATGGTAATACATGGTCAAGAAATACAAGACATTTATCTGGTGCCATTTCATCCAGCACTACCCTCATTCTAACAAGTCGGTCTGATCCGCATTGACAATAAGCCTTGTAAAGAAGCGAATTTGCTCCAAAAATCCTTCCGCACGGATAGCTGTGCGAATAGGTGAATAAAGGTCTAGGAGAAATAGGTGCCATGTTCCAACCTTCGTTGACAGTATGCATTTCACCATAAACGTCTTCACTACCTCGATGAATATACCGGAAGATGTGTCGCGAGAGGCTCCAGTAATGCCTCGTGTCTGAATTATTGCAGACACGCATCATCGTCACCATCATCTCCGAGATTGGCCCTGCCACTTACCTGTATTCCCTGCAATACGATTCAGTATGATCGTATGCCTATGTGTGAAAACCTACCTGTACTCAGCGAGGGCGAGACAATAGCAGACACGGGAAAGTCATCCTTGCGGACATTAGTCTCAAAGGCCGACAGGATAGTTCCTGACAAGAGCTCATAAGGACCGCTTCCCGTCGTGGGCGTCACCGGTGCTGGTGCAAGAGAATTTCCGTTGAAAATGCCAAGTCGGATTGTTCCGTGTGAAGGATCCTGCGATCCCACTGTCTCCCCAAAAGCCTCAAGAGTCATATTGTGTTTCACAGCGACGGTGAGCGTGATATCAGTAAAACGACCAATCAACTCGGTGGTCGAACTATAATCAGCAATGCGGTTGTTCGCGACAGCCCATGCAGCCTCAGGAAGGGCGTTTATTTTCACCCCTCCGCCAATAAGATCTGCAATAAGAAATCAGGAAAGCAAAGCAATCAAAATCGATCAAAACGCACCAAAGGCCTGAGTTGTTCCAGACAAGGCGTAATAAAGAGGATCAAAGTCCGCAAGATGATTCCCGAGTTCTTGCAGCTTTTTATCGCTGGTCTCTGACTCCAGCAAAAGTTTGGTTAATGAGCTCGGGAAGCCTGAATCATATTTTGCGCGGCATTCCAAAAATTGATAATATGTCCTTCCCCGAATCAACTCTGGCTGGTGTGGATGATCCTCCAGCTCGGTGATGATGTCAGCCAGAATACCAATTCCCTACCGATTCAGGTCCATGAGTAGATCGCAGATCAGAAACACATTTCTTACAGTATGTTTTGGGGGCGTGCTGGAGTGCCCGCCAAGAGTCAACACGTCCACACGAATATCCATGACTCCCTTCTCGGCAACTGCGGGCTTGGCAAACACCGTACCGTGCAAGATAGAGAACCCGCCTGTTGTCATGTAAGCGCTCAGGTGTGTCTCTCGACACCATCGTAACCGTACCTCCTTCATCCATAATCATGGCCATTGAGTCGGGGCCATATATCTCGAGAAGATATTTACTGATTGCACCTGCACCCTAAAATGGCCTCAGTGTGGAAACAAGTGTGATGATTAATGATAACGCACATAAGGGCCTCCCCCACTCTCCTCGTCGATCCCAAATGCCAAGAGAACTGTACGTGAAGGTACAAATCCAAATTCCAACAGGGTCTCGATAGCAGTTCTGAAGCACTTCAACTCGTCTGATAACTGGCAGCCATGACTTGAGCTTACAACATCCCAATGAGTGCGCCCTTGTCGTCGCAACTTCCTCTGCCCCAGATCCATTCTCCATCGTAATATCCGGAATACGGGGGTTGAATCCAGTCATCATAGGTATCCGGGGCGACAGGGACAACGTCCTGATGGGCCAAAAAAAGCAGAGGCTTCCCACTTTCGGTTCCCTTCCATTCGTATACCAAGGCATAGGTGTTCACTTTTGTACGCTTGAGGTTTGCGTGCCTGAAGGGCAATTAGTCAAAATCCATCAAGTGGTGCGAACATGCACAGTACTTACACGTTGGGGAAACGTGACTCTAGATATTCATGGAATTCACCCATAATCTCCCATCGCGGATCCTCCGACGGTAGTCCGAGGTCATCATAACTTTCCGTGCTGGTGTGCATGCCCTCGTGTCAATAAGCATCTGAAATGTCTAGAGAACCGTCTCACGGAATACGAACAGCACCGCCCAACAGCTCGTACGCTTCGAGCCTAAACTCAGCTGAATCAAACTTTTCGTCGAGGTTTCTCAACAAACCCTCGTATTTCGGAGAAGTAAAAGCCTCGACCTGTGGGCAGAGATCATCGAGAGCAAGTATCGTCTCGCCCCACCATCCGCGATAATGGTCATGCAGGAATTTTGCAGGCCAGATGAGTCGTACCAAGAGGGCGACACTCAAGAATCCTATGAGCCCCAATGATCTAAGGTACGCCCTGCTCGAATGGGGTGGAACAACTTGATCGAGAGAGCCCAGTTCGGAATCATCAACTGACGGTGGCGCGCGGTAGTCTTTGTGGGACGAAGGTTTGTCACTTTGGAATGCTTGATGAATCGGCTGACCGGTTTGTGGCTCCATTTCTCGCACGGGCAAGGAGCCGAGCAATGGCGGACTATCAGTCCTCCTCAAGCACCCCATCCGATGGCCCCATCGCCTCCACACGTGATCGTGTAAGATGTTTTCAGTGAACAAAAGTTCGCGCATTATTATTGGTCGATAGCATCCCCAGGACATGGTGGTCATCTTTACGCTCACTGAGTATCCTCCGGATCCCCGTAAATAAAATGATGCGTGCAATCTTTGGAAACTTGGGCACGATATACACAAATTATAGCATGTATTCATTACGAATACGGACATATGGAACACATTTACTTGTTAGATATTACCTGTTGACTCCAGAACTCTAGTTGCGTACCCATTAAGCACAGCTCATTGTACACAAGAGATACAACACATCTGCAAGTCACAGCTTCATTCAAGCAGGTCGCTCTGATCCGCATTGAGAACGAGCCTCGTGAGAAAGCGAATCTGTTCTAAAAAAGCTTCCGCTCGGATAGCTGTGCAGTAGATGAGTACAGCAATCCTAGCAGCGAAGCAGGGACGTCCTCCAACCTTCATTGATGGTGTGTACTCCATTATAGGTATCATCGCTGTTCCGATGACTATATCGGAAGATGTGTCTGGTGAGGTCCCAGTAATGCCTCGTGTCTGGATCATTACGAGCACGTTTCAACATCTTCATCCTCCTTACAATGTTCTCGACCTACCTGTATTCGCTACAACGCGAATTGAGTACGTTCAGAGGTAAAGTGGCACGTATAAAGTTACTCGCCAGAAGACATCCCAGGTGAGACGATGGCAGACTTGGGAAAATGATCCGAGCGGAGATGCGTCTCAAATGTCGACAGGATGGTCCCTGACAATAGTTCGAAGGGCCCACTTCCCGCCGTAGGTGTCACTGGCGCTGGTCCAAAAGAATTATTGTTGAAGTCGGATAGACGTATGGTTCCCCATGAAGAACTCTGTGAGCCGAGACTCCTCCCAAAGGCCTCAAGAGTCATATCGTGTTTGACGGCAATGGGGTGCACAAGGTCAGTAAAACGGGCCATCAGTTCAGTAGGTGAACTATGATCAGCAATGCGGTGGTTCGCAACAGCCCATGAAGCCTCGGGAAGAGCATTCACTTTGACACCTCCGCCAATAGTATCTGTATAAGAATTCAGGACACGAATGTCAAGCATATCAATCAGGGAGTACCGAATGCCTGTGTTGTTCCGGCCAAGGCATAATAATGGGGGTCAAAGTCAATGAGGCGATCCCCAAGTTCCTGCAACTTCTCATCGCTGGTCTGTGACTCCAGCAAAAGTCTAGTAAATGTTTCCGGGAAGCCTGGATCGTACTTTGCACGGCACTCCAGTTTTTGGTAGTATGTTCTTCCCCGGATCAACTTTGGCTGGTGCGGATGAGCCTCGAGGTTGGTGATGAGATTAGCTAGGATACCAATTCCCTATCGGATAATGTCCGTAAATGGATGATAACAAACTACGCGCACGGTTTCTTACAGTATGCTTTGGAGGCGTGCTAGAGTGCCCACCAGGAGTCAATACGTCAATCTGAATGTTCATGGATCCTTTCTCGGCAACCCCGGGCGAGGAGAATAACCTCCCATTTAAGTTCGTGAGTTCTCCTGTTGACTATGGATAAGTGCATAGACAAGCTTCTATTGACATAACCTTGTGACGTACCCCCCTCGTCGACAATCATGGCTAATGAATCATATCCGAATGTTTCAAGAAGATATTCCTTGATTGGTCTTGCACCCTATAGCGACCTCAGCCCTGGAACACCCGCGTGGATAAAGCATAACGCACCATACGTCCCCCACGCTCCTCGTCAATGCCAAATGCCAAAAGGACAGTCCGCAAAGGTACGAATCCATGTTGTAAAAGTGTTTCGATGGCCGTTCTGAAAAGCTTCACTTCGTTTGATAACTGGTCGTCATGACCGAAACATACAAAATTCCGATGAGCCTAGCCTTGTCGTCACAGCTTCCTCTGCCCCAGATCCATTCTCCATCGTAATATCCGGAATAGGGGGGTTGAGTCCAGTTATCATAGGTATCCGGAGCAACAGGAACAACATCCATGTGAGCAGCAAGGAGCAGAGGCTTTACATTTCCGATTCCCTTCCATTCATATATCAAGGCGTAGGTATTCACTTTCGTGCATCTGAGGTTCGCGTGCCTGAATATGGAATCCTCAAGTTTAGCAGATGTGCGAGCTTGCATTATACTTACACGTTGGGGAAACGTGACTCTAGATATTCGTGGAATTTGCCCATAATCTCCCATCGTGGATCCTCTGATGGGAGTCCAAGGTCATCGTAGCACTCGGTGCTGGCACCCACGTATACGCATTAAGGATCAATCAGCAGAATGCATGTAGGGAATACTCACGGAATGCGGACAGCGGCACCCAAGGACTCATATGCCATGAGCCTAAATTTGCGCGAACTAAATTTCTCATCAAGACTTCTCAACAAAGCGTCATGTTCTGGAGAAGTTATGGCCTTGACCTGTGGGCAGAGATCATCTAGAGCAAGGACTGTCTCGCTTTGCCACTTGAAACGAGAGTCACGTAGGGAGCTCGTGGGCCAAAGACGTTGCACCAAGAGTGCAAGGCTGAAGAATCCGACGAGTTTCAGCACTTTGGCATATAGACGCGAGAATCCGGGTTGTTGAATGTCCTGGCACAGGTCGCCTTGTTCCTTGGTCATCATCAGCGGGGGTTCCTCGACAGACCCCTCGTGTGGTGGAGGCTTCTCAGCTCCTGGTGCATGAATCGCCTGACGCGTTTTTACTGCCATTCGACCCTTGAGACTGTTAGGTGGTCAAGATCAAGATCAAGATGCTATTTGCGTCGAACTGGGCCTCCGAGCCTCAGAAGACCGATCAGCGCGATTTGTAGGCTGTGCACGTGATCGTATAGATCAGAATTTTGCAAGTCGCCGCCAATTATCGCTGAAAAGCTGTCTATGGACGAAGACGCAGAGTAGGGTCGAAATAGCGTCATCTCCTGGGAAATATCTGGATCATCGGTGCATTTCCGGTACCCACATAGGGAGGACAATGAATTACGGATTCACGCGATTGGGAGAAGATGGGATGATTCCAATCACAGGCAGCCGGGAAAGGGGACGAGAGGCGACATAGACAGCGGGATGATGGGCATCGTACTCAGTCGGGCAGGCGACTATATCAGGAACACTCCTATATATCAACAAATGACGCGTCAAGTACAAATCTGGCATCGTTGCCGACGTGACGATATCATGTATCAAACTAATGCTATGGCCTGAATCGCCTGGTCCATACTTGTGAATTACACATAATATTGTAGTAGGTTGGTACTTCACATCTCCCAAAGAGACGCACACTCGATCACCCAACAGGTTTACTGTAATGTAGCGTCATTCCCTCCGGGTGCAACTCGAGTGCACACCTACTTGTCGTGTTGGGCATGTGCCAAAATGGGGTTGAGGCATTCGTGTCACTGGTCCGACTCCAGTCTCCGCCTCTTCGCATTCGGGGCCGTCACCGTATCGTCTCCATTGACTCCTCGGTCCCGTCGAAGCCCCGATGCCTGTGCATCCGAATTCCCCACGTTCCCAGCATCCGAGAGCGATGGAACCAAATATCTCTCCCATTCAAGCAGTGATGGCCGCTGCTTTGGATTATGCGACACCAGGTCCTCTGCAAACGCCCTCAGGGATTCGTCTATTTTGTCAAACTCATCAAGTAGAAAAAGAATGACCCGCCCACAGGTCCATCGGTCTGCCCTGATCGGACTGCGCCTCAACCCCTTCTCGACCTCGTAGGCCATCCAACCTCGTGTTCCACACTGGTCATCCACCTCTTCGTCGTCGTCCTTTACGCGCATTGCGATATCAAAGTCAATAATCTTCGGGCTGAAGTTATTGTCGACGACAAGGTTGCCTGGCTTGATGTCCCTGTGGGCGATACGGTGCTCGTGGAGATATGCGAGGCCCTTGATGACACCCAGGCAGACTTGGGAAACCTTGCGTTCGAATACTCTATTTCGGAGTGTAACGTATTCGTGGATAGTGACCATTTTGGGTAGAATGAGCCACCTGTCGAACGAATCGATCACTGAGATGACATGGTCAGACTTGAGTGCGATGGTATCGAAAAGTCTGAAAATCTCGAGCTCATTCGATCCCTCCCGAACTTTCTTCGCGATGACTTCTTTGTTCGTGCGTGGGTACACGGTGACAATATGATCTGGCATCTAAGGTTGAGCGTCAGCAAGGCGAATGAGTGAAAGAGAGTTGTCAAGACCTTGGAAAGTGGCTCCCATACACCGCCGCTGTCATCCACGACGACTTCCGGTTTCACCTCATAGCCGTGTGCTCTGAGCTCTGCAAAACCATCTCCATCTCCATCTTCGTCTTCACTCCCACCACTCCTCCCGTTGCCATTGTTTTGACTGGTCTGGGTGCTGGTACGCATCGACCTCAAGTCGCAACTCCAGATCTTATCACGAAGCTCGTTAACTGCGTCCTCCCCGGCTTGCTTTTGGTCTTCGTCGCATTCTGCGCTAAAAAGAGTGTACAATGTACGCGCGAACTCAACGCGACTAAGCGAGTCATTTAACGAAAAGTATTGTACGTTAAAATAAACCTGTAACAGCTGAGCTTGCGAGGTGTTTGTTACCAAGGTACAACATACCTTTTCGTCGTTCTGGATCTGAAATAATGTATGGCGAGCGACTGAGCCATAGCGGCCAATGCTGATGGCGCAGAGGACGAAATTCCTCTCCTGGCTGAATGTGCTCACGAACTTGTTCGCGAAACGAACAATAAAAGCCCCTGTCGTAAGCATCCGGGTATCATCCACAAGAGCAGAATTCATTGATCCGGGGC
>JBBPMY010000573.1:0-14113 GCA_038090615.1 Phylloporus gajari
TGTAGCCAAGAGTAAGTACTATTTATAACTCCACCAAAGGTAAGCAAGATTCTCACAGTGTTTGGCAGTGTGCTTCGCACACTGCTATCAAGGTTAGTATTGAAAGGGTTTTTGAGCTCACTGTATGCCTTCATCTTTTTCATACACATCTCAATATTGCATCTTAGCAATTCCTCCAGGATCCAAAGTCATTACATTACTTGAGTGCCCTCACAATGCCCAGGCTGGGGTCACAATCCTGAGGAGGACATCCTACATACTATTCTATTAATATATAGTGGTCCTGAAATGAAACAGTACATATTCTGCAGGTGGCTGCATCCTTTGGATGGAAAGAATATCAACCTTGATAACCCCAAGGACAAAAGGTTGCCTGACAGCTATTCCCAGGGTGCCACAACATAACTGGTTTGATGATACATATCACCCAAGTGACCCAACTCAATGTATGTTCATTGTGCAGGAATTTCACTTCTAAATGTTAGTAGAGCTGCCTGAGTAGGCTGTTCTTAATAAAAAGACCATCATATCTGAGTAACTACTATGAGTCACAACACCATCCTCAGACCAATGCATCTGATCATGTGTTCAGATGTTTTAGCTATAGCATCCTCCTCAACTCCAAACTGATATCCACCAGACCAATGATTTTTGTAGGAAAATATCATATTTCATGAGATCTGAACATTTAAAATTCAAGTGCTATTGAACATTTCCATTGCAATTTGCCAAGAATAATAACATAACAGTCATAATGGACAATAGAACAAGATCATAGGAAAATATAGCATAGGTATTTGAATGAACATCATTCTTTCCAACAAGAGACCCAGGACTCTCCTAAGAAGAGACCATCAACATCAACTTCATATATGCTCCTATTCCAAGAGGCCACCCAATCAGAGCCTATAACTTTTGAAGAATGATCCTTATCATTGTTTATGAATAGATGTGGAAGGGAAATGAGTGCTTGTGTTTTCCATACTGTGATAGATTTATCCATGGAACCCGAGATAATGTATCTTCCATCAGGAGAAAAGACAACAGACTTGACACCATCTGTATGCCCCTGGAATGGACCTGCCACAGTCTTCCCAGTGATTGCATCCCAAATTCTAATGGTCTTGTCATTAGAGCCAGAGACAATGTATTTGTCATCAGGAGAATATGCAACAGAGTTGATCCAATCTGTATGCCCTTGGAATGGATTTCCCATGCTCTTTCCAGTTGTTGCATCCCAAACCCTAATAGTCTTGTCCTCAGAGCCAGAGACAATATATCTACCATTAGGAGAGTAGGCAACAGATTTGACACTAGATGTGTGCCCCTCAAGTACTAGATCTACCACAGTTTTCCCAGTTGCACCCCAAATCCTAACAGTCCTGTCACCTGAGCCAGAGACAATATACTCGCCATCAGAGGAATAGGCAACAGAGTTGATATAAGATGTATGTCCTTGGAATGGATCATACATACTCTCCCCAGTGATTGCATCCCAAACTCTAATAGTCTTGTCATCAGAGCCAGTTGCAATGCATTTGCTATCAGGAGAATAAGCAATGCAGTTGATGCAATCTGTACATCTTTGGAATGGATCCCTCACACTCTCTCCAGTAGTTGGATCCCAAACCCTAATAGTCTTGTCCTTGGAGCCAGAGACAATATATTTGCCATCAGGAGAGTAGAAAACAGAGTTGACACTATTTGTATGCCCCTGGAATGGACTTGCTACACTCTTTCCAGTTGTTGCATCCCAGACTCTAATAGTCCCATCATCAGAGCCAGAGACAATGTACTTGCTATCAGGAGAATAGACAACAGAGTTGATATCATTTGTATGTCCCTGAAATGGACTTGTTGTACTCTTACTAGTGCTTGAATCCCATACTCTAATGGTCCCATCATTAGAGCCAGAGACAATATATCTGCCCTTGGGAGAATAGGCAATATGTTTAACCCAATTTGTATGCCCTTGGAATGGGCCTGCTGTAGTCTTCCCTGTGCTTATCTCCCAAACTCTAACAGTCTTATCTGAGGAGCCAGAGATAATATGCCTGTCATCAGAAGAGAAGACAACAGACATAACACTCTCTGTATGCCCTTTGAATGGACCTGCCACAGTCTTCCCAGTGTTTGCATCCCAAACTCTAATGGTCTTGTCATGAGAGCCAGATACAACATAATTGCCATCAGAAGAGTAGGCAACAGAGTTGACATAATTTGTATGCCCTTGAAATGGATCACCTACACTCTTCCCAGTAATTATGTCCCAAATCCTAATGGTGTTGTCATCAGAGCCAGAAACAATGTACCTGCTACTAGGAGAACAGGCAACAGACTTGACCCGATTTGTATGCCCATGGAATGGACCTGCCATAGGTTTTCCAGTGTTTGCATCCCAAACTCTAATGGTCTTGTCATGAGAGCCAGAGACAATATACCTGCCATCAGGAGAGTAGACAACAGAGTTGACATGATTTGTATGTCCCTGGAATGGACCTGCCACAATCTTCCCAGTGGTTACATCCCAAACTCTAATGGTTGTGTCATTTGAGCCAAAGACAATATGCTTGCTATCAGGAGAATAGGCAACAGACTTGACCCAATCTGTATGTCTTTGGAATAGATCTCCCACACACTCTCCAGTAGTTGCATCCCAAATTCTAATAGTTTTGTCCATGGAGCCAGAGACAATATACCTGCCATCATGGGAGTAGGCAACAGATGTAACAAAATTACTGTGTCCTTTTATTTCATGGAGTACTACTTGCCATGTGGCTGGATTTATAGATGCATTAGAAATAGTCTTGTGGAGGTGGTTATCCCAGAGGTTCTGCAGCAAAGAGTCGGATGGAGTCTTGGGCATGGCTAACAGATACAAATGAGGGGTGGATGCTTGAAGGATGGGGAAAAATGCATGAATAAATTTAGATGCTTCCAATGCTAATGTGGCAACCTCATGATTCTAGTACCCATCTTTCTCAGTATTCTCAACATATTATGATAATTCAACCAACCTTGGCATAGGTATGTAAAGAATTACAAGCTTCTATGGCAGATGTGATAGAGTGGGCTGTGGAATAGGAGAGAAGGCTGATTGTTTCAAGCCAGTAGGGGAAGAACTGCTTGAAGAAGCAAGTGATTTTTTTCAACAGTTCTGATGTACAGGTAGCATATTAGAGGTGAGCCATCCAGTATCTGCAAGCATAAGACAGGGAAGGGGAGATAAATTTCTTCACTCGAGCATCCAGATCATCAACACTGGTATTACAGAGTCGGGAGTCCTTGAGGCCACAGATGTTGAATTGGAGATGACCTTGCATGCAATCCAGCAATGCTTGTCCAAGAGGCAGGTGGCAGGGTACAGTGTCAACATAAAAGGTTGAACTGTAAGCCTTGTCAAGTAAGAAATCATGAAAGGAGGAATGGAGAAGGCAGATCAGCTCATTATCACCAACCACTCCTTCCAGCAATGATCCCATGGGATTGAGGACCTGTCGCACCTTTATATCACTATCTGAGTTGAAAAGGGCAGATAAGGAAGCAAGTGAAAGTGGTTCGTGAAGCACAAGAATAATGCCCATCACCCGTTGGAAAGATTGTATGGTGTCAGGAGATCGAAATAGCTGTCCTAGTATAGTATCGTACAACTCATACAGAGGTTGTACGGGAACACCGTCTTCCTGACGCAAAAGTGAATCAAATCGCTCACACGGGTTGGCTCCAGTTTCTTGAATGAAGTTACAGGCCGTGGCAGCCCACTGGAATAGACGTTCCGAACAACCTACGAGTTTACGACACCACTCCTCGTCATGCAGAGACAACTCGCATTTGGAATCGGTATTAATGGAATGTTGGATGAACCTTTCAATATCCCCGTCAACAATCTCCAGGTGGATTTGGCCCATTTCTTTATGGACCAGATGCGGGCCAGGTGGAAGTTTGGTCAGGATGTCGCTCTCTGGACGAGCCGTGATAAGGAAGCGAAGGTTCTTCGGCAGAGTATTATTAGTGATTTGCGTGGAGAGCGTGTCTAAAAGTTCCTTGCGAACATTTTGATTGCCACTTTCGTCAATGGCGTCGATGATCACCACCAGTTGGCATCCGACAGTGGCAAGACCCCTGCTAGGTTCGACGATGAGCCGCTCCAGTTGCTCCAAAGGCGATGTCGACATAAGTAACGCTCGATTTTTCTCCACAATCTTCAATAGCGCAGACTTGTAATCCGGGTCGTGGTCGCAAAGATCCCGCGCGATTGTGCTGAATAGTTTTTGCGGATTTTGCCTCCCAACGTCAGTCCTGGAGAAGAAATACGACGAAGCAAGCCTCTTTTGCTTGTCATACAGTCCAGCGATCGAGTGAGCTATTGAGGACTTGCCCGACCCTGCGACCCCAGTAAGGAAGCACACACGCGGTGCATCTTCTGCGGCATTATTCAAAATATCGTAAATCTCCTGAAGGAGAGAGACCCGAGTGCTAGGTAGGCATCCTCTTCCGGATACATATCTAGCCTGAGCATACGGCATCTCGTTCAGGGTAACCAGTCCCGCTGCATTGCCCCATGAGTATCTTGTCCACAATCCAATAACCCCCACACGTACTGATATCCTGTACCATGTCCACCATGCGGAAGATCGTGATTTCTGTCTGAAGTGCAACGTCTTGCAAGAATGCAGTTTTCAGTTCGCGCAACTTATCCTCATAGGCCGCAATCTTCGGATCGATATTAGAGCCTAGGTTTTCCACAGTACGGATCCCTAGACAGAGGTTAGCATTGATCATGGACATTACGAAGCCTGCGACAACTGACAAAAGCTATTTGACTTGCTGTAGTCAGAGATAAAGTAACTACACTCCGTTACTTGTTGGAGTAAAAGTCCGATGAGCTTTTCATGTTTCTTGACCTTTTCCTTCAAGGGTTCAGCGTCCTGAGTAAAGTCGAAGGCGTCCCGCATCGCGCCTGCCAAGCGAATGACCCGCTCGTCGTGGTTTTTCTGGTCTATAATCACCTATGTAGATCATCAGTCACGATCAGCGATGATGCGGATTATAGAAGGGACAGACAGACCATATTCACGGTTGAAACAGCAGACCAAGCCATCGACGCATATGGATTAATCTACCAGGGGTTCAAGTCGTAAGCGAGTGAGGTGAGAGGGTGGACATGAATTACCGCTGCAATTTTGGTGACGATCCCGTTAAACAGCTCAAACTTGTTGAAGAAGACGCCCCAAGTGTCCTCAAATGTCTCTGCCTCTGTCATAGCACTTGTGACATCATCAAATGCTTTGGAAAAATTCTCACCAGGGACTATCGCTTCTGTCGCCCGCTCGATGCCTTCCGCAGCTTGACGTTCGTGTGACTGAGCAGAAAACATAAACCTGATCGTTAGATCTGTGGAATCAGACCCATCGGAGGTATCCTTGCAAAGTCGCTCTTCAAACACTGATCGCAGAGATCGTGTCGGTAAGAAGTGTCGACAGAAGTTCCTCGTACCTCCATCACCCAACTTGTTTTTCATCTCTCTGATCGTGTAGGTGAGAACTCCAACGAGCTCATTCTTCTTCCAAGGTCTCCAGTGCTTCCAGTAAACTTGGATGAGGATCGTGGACGCATCGCCTCCGACACTAACATATTCAGTCCCTTGGCGTACGGAGAAAGATAGCCACTAACAAAATTAATTCTTTAGGCCAACGAGCACAATTGTTCTTTGCCTTGACCGTTGTTGTCTGCTTCGCCTGGGAGCCATCTTTGAAAACTCGGATATAAAATCGTGTGGCTTTACTCTCTGCCGATTTGCGGAGCTCGATCTCTGAACAACAGTCAACACGAAGGCAAGGGGTTTAGCGGTGCAATCGCACCTTTGATGATGACCGTCAAGTCGGTCCTTGGGGAATCGAAACACCCTCAGAACATTGCCTGTGAAACCACAAAAGTAGTACACACATGACTATTGAAGATTTGAAGAGAGTTGTAGAGTTGTTCAAGAGGTTGTGAGCGTCTGGGAAGAGAGGCTGGCGAGAGGAACCGAACAAGCATGCGGTTGCAATGCGGCACTACGGGCCACCACCGAGTTCGAACGCTCTCATTTATCGCTTCTAGGAAATACAAATCGCGCTGCAAACAAATGGATTGGCTTTCGATGGCGACTATCAAGTTACCCATGCTAGTTTATGCAGCCGCGCTCTCGAGCAACCATCCCTCAGCCAGATATACAACTCACCACAACCCAGATCGTCACCTGCATCTGGATCGCGCACGTCGCATTGCCCACGCCCACACTTGATAGTGACGGACATTGGTTGATGAGCCATACCCAAGCGAGAGTGATCTTTAGGGTCAGAGACGTCATTCGTAAACACGAGGATGCGAGCTTCAGTCTTTCAGATCCACAACCCAGTAGTAGATGTGCATGCTATTATGGCTCCATCTACAGGAGACCATTTTTCGATCAGAGTTAAGTTATCACGAATGGAAGAAAGAGGGCACATACTTGATAGCCAAACGTTTTATATCCGCCTCAGTATAATCTTAAGCACAGAGTCTTGCTGAAAGGTACTTTGCAGCTCTGCCACACATTCCCTCTCAACGATGTTTGTCTCCCTCACAGACATGCAGACCCTCCTTGCTTTTAAAGTAAGGCGATCCTTTAGACGCGATATGTTCATCTTTATCGACGCTTGCTCTACTAAAGGCACAGTCGTGCTCTCAAACAGCAAGGATGGCCTCCTGCGCTTCCGCAGGAGGGGTGATGCAGGAGGAACGAGAGTGGGTGTGGCTGAAAAAAAGGTGTAATGAACTGCAATCCGCGGCCCTACTACAGAATCGAAGTCAAGGGCACGTACGACGTTCGAGGACACTAAGGTTATTCTCTGCCAATGTCTGGGGGATTGTCCAGCGCAGGGCTAGGACATGCGTGTGGTGTCATCAAGAGGTCGTAGACGATTCTCGCTCGCTGTATCATTGCCGGGTCGAGCGGTCCTTGTGTGGGCAATGGTAAGAGACATCATTACCTTGCCTACAATATGCGATGTCAGAGTTCAAAGTCAGGGCACGTACAACAGTTGGTTTAGAATGTGAATGAGTTCGATGTTGTGGGCCATCGTTCGCGACAAGGATGTGGCTGAATGGCGAAAAGGACCATACATCTTGAAACCACTGTGCCAACGCAGGTGGCTTTCCTTATTTTCAGTATCCCCGTTTCCATTGAGCTTGCTGTTGGCGTCGTTCATAAACCTCCACGACCTCGGCGGTAGTCACCGACAACTTGTCATGCTGCAAAAAAAGCCCAGTCTGAGTGGCAACAGCATTGGAAGGAGCGACCGGCAAGAAACAGAAACAGCTGACCTTGCAGAGGAAGCGACGTTCCACCGAGTGTCTCCACAAGCACGGCAGCAAGCCACCAAGTCGTTCGTCCAAGAACAGCTGATGATACAAGGACTGGTCGGGCGCGCCAACAGTCCTGAGCCTCAAGCTCCTCATCCAGGTTCGGGTCAACGTCGGCGAAAGGCGGTCAACATACGGGCTATTAAGGGTCTCATGGGTGCCTTGTGCGTACTTTGCTCATTCACCCACTGTCTCATCCCATTGATCAGTGTGAACTCGCCTCAGTCTTTTGCTTCTCCGACACTGCCTTCTCCGATCCCACTACTACATAAATCAATTCAACCCTACCACCTGTTCCTCATCGCGACCCTCACCATCTTGGTGTAGGCATCACTGCATTCCGCCCTTTCATAGTACGCAGCCCGCTCTTCAACGCTCACCCTCTTGGTAGTGGCGAATCCCTCTCCCTCTCACGTGCTTCACCTTGCTCCGCCCTCCGTTTACGCTTACATCGCACCCCACGACATGGACCTCTTTCTCCGTCACCTCGTCAATCGATGGCGATGGGTTCGACAGCCCCTTTTTGGATCCCCACTGGCACGAGTTGAGCCATCAGCGAATGAGCGCTTGGCAACACCATAAGATCAACAGGCGCAAATCAGACGCGGTTTCTTTACATGCGAAGGTGACAGGGAAGACGCAAGAGAGGAACACCGAGGGTTTACCAGGTGCGAGGGCAATTGGCGACAGGGACATCCAAGGTGCGTTTGCAACCCAATGAGATTTGTTCCAGAGGTTTAACCCGACGGCAGTGGACATATGACGCGTTGGATAGCGCGTACTGTATTGCAGAGTGATCCATGCGTCGTATGCTGCTCCTCGTCAAGAAGTCCGGGAGTAATTTTCGTTGATTCTGTGGTTCGTGATCGTGCCGCTAGTGCTGAGTGGTTTGTAGATTTTGATGCCCATGCACAGGATGAGGTACCTTAGGAAAGATACTGGACACGATGGAGCAACAGTGGGGGATGATCTGGGTAAGCTTCCACAGTCTTGGTTGAGCTGATTTCTGATTGATCGCTCGTTCAATTCATCAAGCTCAAGTCAGTTGCCCCTCTTTCTTAATCTACCAATGGGACGGTATGAAGCTCTGACCAACGTGCTACAGAAATAGGATAGTCCAGGTTAGTGGCCAAAGCACGCCCGATTTGAGTGTGGTGCTCCCCGTCAATTTTTACCTATTTGTACACCAGCTTTTCCTTTTTCCTGCCGAAGACGAACACGAGCGGGTGTCGTTCCCCCGAGAAGGCCTTTTTCAACTACATATCTCGCAAACGACCCTTAGGTATGTTGTGTGCTTGGCAGCCAGCCTGGCTTGACCCGTGGTCTAGACAATCGTGGTGCTTCAAGGCGCTCGAGGCTGCGAAAGAAGACCTAGGACCAAGTCTCTCGTCCAAGTGCTCCGGTGCTAAGACGAAGAATTCGTAGCTATTTAGTTTGAGATCCTGGGCGCTTGAGTGGCGAATGATGTTGATAAAACCCTGGGCCGCTTGAAACAAACATTCCTCAAGGCCGGCGTTGTACGAAAGTCACTAGTCCTTCACGAAGAATGCTTTGTTGTTACCCTCAAGTACTGCGGACTCACGTTGCCAAGTCATCGAAGCTGTCGTGACTGTTCCGGTGACCCGCCCCTGCGAATGGGTTGCCACCACTCCACCTGGCTTGACCTCGATTCTTCGTACACAGGTTATCCTCAAACTGCATATTCCTTTATCTCCATTCTCCATCCACGCCCTTGTGCTAGCAGCGAATTGTCCACCAGTAGCCTCTCAGACGGAAGCTTACTGGATGGTTGTCCGACCATGCAGTCTAAATCATTTTCTATCGCCACGTACTCTTCCTATCGACTCTCAAACTCTGACCAATCAATGATTCGTATGTCAAAGGTGCATATTTTATCATTTCCTAATGCCTACTTCATGGATTATGGTAACTCTCTGTCTGACGTACATGTTTCTGATTTTTTCTCCTTAGCATCTGTTCTGCGTACCCCATCCGACATCGGGAGGTAGAGTTCCGTCGAGTGGGAGGAAGGTATTCCTTCGCCGATGTGAATGCATTCTAGGGGCTCAAGCACGCTCATGCGCAACGCAAATGCATTTGGGGGTATCGTTGGCGTCGCGTCCTCGATTTTGAACTTAGGGAAAGCCACCAGACATCGTTAGTAGGGGCGATCGAAATAGCCGATTTACCGGCGACGTCGGTGAGGAGTTGGGCAAGCTCGAATTTAGAATGGATGATTTTCTGTGGGTGGATCAGCGAGGGAAGGACGAGGGCAACGATTGTTTGCTTACGAGGTTAGCATGTAGTAAAGGTACAGGTTACCCCGTGAGATGGGCAAGCATACGCGTTTTGCTGGGAGGATGGGAAATGTAGAAGAGAATTTGGTGGCCCATAATGACGATACGTTATCTGTTGACTGTGATACCCAAGCCTTTGGCAACTTTCTGGGCTACCATCAACAACTCATCGTTCGAGAAAACAGAGACATAGCAGTAATGGTCAGATAACACTGGACTGCAGTAAGAATTGCAGGCAGGATGTCCGAATAAGGTGGTAGAATCCAAGGAGAGGATAGGGCACAACTTGTCAAGCAAGCGACAATCCCTGTCTTGCTCTCACCAATGGGATGAACTCTTTGTCTTCACGTCTAAACCCTAAGCTTTGTTCCGGAATCGAGTTCGGTCAAGCTAGACCGGACCATGGCTGCATCCTGGTCCTTTTGGCATATATTATTAGTACGTGCCTAGCAACTCGAAAGAAACTGTGCTTGCCACTCAAAGTCGACTCTTGTCCATCATGGGCAAGACATCCCTCGGTTTCGGTATCCGATCGAGGTATGAAAAGATGTTGGGGGTGCGAAGGTGCGTGTCAAGAATGTTGAGGGCGCTTAAGTGTGGATCGCGGTTCAGTTAGAGGGGCCTTCGTGCAGAAGGATGCCAAGGCGGTCATAATGGGGCAACACCGGTGGACGATATGGTGTGCATGGCCTCTCGCATTCCAAGTGTTGGATTACGCCGAGTACTACCCAGATCATAAGTTGAAATACGTGCGTTATTTGGTACGTTAGTGATACCGGCATGACACACGCAAGCCACACGACACGGTCGATGTTGCTATCTAAGCCCTGGGACCGTTCACTCGTTCGGTTCGGTTCCTGCTTGTATGGGTTAAAGCTTCCCCTAGCACGGTGGACTCTGGGTCACTTACTTCTCTTTTCTGTTCTTGGCAGTGATTCTATCATCCCCCAATATTGCCCTCGCCACTCCGGATAGCATCTCCAGGTTCTACCCCCTTTCTGGGTGCGATTGAACAAACGATATTGGCCGCTCGCGTTCCGATTCAGAGCCCGGAAACCAGCGTTAGCGACAACGTCGTCGCACGAATAGAGCGCCGGACTAAGAGCGCGTGATTACCCCATAGACACATACATGCGTGTCGTCTCACCTAGGAGTCTTATATGTAGCACCGGGGTCAAGCAGGCCTTGAGCCTCGACACGCGGGTTTGATCCATCGATACGGGAAGTAATCATCATGTTTACTGCGTTCCAGGGAAGGATCAGACATCAAGCACTCTGGCAGCCGCAGGAAACGACATAGTCAGTTTACCCAGCGCAAACCCTTTGGATGGACGTACCCATCTAGTAGTACGTGCTACTCTTTTGTATTTCATGCGTCTCAGCCTATCCCATGACCCTGTGAAACGCAGAACCGGCGGCCATGATGATGTTTAGATGGATTGAATGTCTCGGACGAAGCTGTCCGGTGAGGTAGATAGGTATGCTGGGCCAGTTAGCCAGCGCCAGTCCGGATGGATGGACAAAATAGGACTATTGCTTTGCAGGATGATATCGAGTAGCATAAAACACTTGGAGAGTATGAAGACGTACCATCCGTCCATGATAAGACACCCTCCTGGTTTCAGCGTTTTGTCGTTCAAGCCTACCGCGACGAGTTCATCTCTCATCATCTGATCGAGGGGATTGATGATGCTACGATGCGCACAAATTTGTTGGATGCGTCGGCGAGTGGTGACATCCGATATGGTCGAAAAGTGGACCACAGAGACGGTCTAAAAGGCGCGCGAAGAGAGGGACCAGTGGAAGACGAGGATGGATGCCTCCTGAAGACTCGACAAGAGGCCGTAATTCGCGTTTGGAGAACGCGTCCGCTGAAAGGCTGTTAAACAAAAGCGGTGAATGAGTGGGTAGAAGGTTGGAAACGCAGAGATACTTTTGTCCGCAGAACAGGCCGTGATGTTTTGTCCTGTAGGATCGAACCGACGACTCAGAGAGACATGAGATAACCAGCGTGGTCGTGTGAACGAGGCTGGATGCGGTTGACAACTCAAGGCTGCCACGACTGGACTCATGATGATCACCGGCAGTGTCTGCTGCTCACCCACACGTATCAGTGTCAGGAAACAGACAACTTCATCCCGTTCATCACTATCCTTCTCAGTCGACTCACAACCTATCTGCAAAGTCGTCGCCCCCATAAACATCCGTTCTTCGAAAGTGGTCCTATCCCGCCCACGACCAAGTTTACAGTCACTGTGAAACTGTCTCTAGAACGCGACACGCATCTCGCAACGGAGGTGCGCAACTATCAACAGTTTCCCGACCACTTTTTCCGCCATTATGATGGATACACCATCATCCCCCAGCTACGCTCCATCGTACCTGTTCACGCGATCATACCGCAATTCTATGGCTACTACAAGCCATCTGTGGAAAAAGACAAGGAGGACGACCAACCGTACCTATCTCCGATTCTCTTACTCGAGCACTGCGGGCCGCCCATCGACCCCGAGATCCTCTCGAGTGAGGACCAAGAAGAGTGCATCAGTATGATCCTCCGTTTCCAGCAGGGCGGGTGGCTCCATGAGTCGGTCTTTCCGCGCAACTTTCTCGTTCAGAGGGGTCCACCGAGTTTCCGTTGCAGCAGATGGCCCATCCTGTGCTGACTTTCCGGATGATCGATTTTGGGCGGTCGCGCAAGTGGACGCTGTGGAGGAGAAGCAGGCAGAGGAGATGGACGCGTTGGGTATGTTTGAAAAGTTGTTCGGTCGGATGGCTGTCACGCTTGGGTGATGCCGACTTTGAATAGGGTTTGGAATCGGTGTGCTGTGTACGTTCAAGGGTTTCTTGTTTGATTCTGAGTGTATGTAGGTATATTGAATATGAAAGATGCAGATGGCATCAAAAGCTTGACGGGGCAAGTATTTTTTCTAACTTTCCTTATCTGGTAGTCTGGCATCTAAAAAGAGGAAGTGTGAGTCGAGTCGGGGCGAAGCTCCTGCTTACCTACCACCTAGACCTCGCAGACAAGTCTGGTCACCAGCCTACTTATCTGGTATGTTCGGAGTTTTGGACGAGGGGGCTTTTTCTCCTTGGTTTACTTGACCAAGGGTAAACTATATACCTCCACCCCGGTAACCCTCACAGATGATCCATTTGTAGTTTCACACCTCATGCACCCCAAGACGTGGGTGTATGGAATGGAGGCACTATATGCTTCCGCCAAGTGGAAATACTAGAAGCCGTCCTTACACCGCATGGCTGATCAATGTTTCGTACCGACCGTGGTGCTAGACGCAACGTGCCGACGCTTACTCCCGCTTTTTGGATGACTCTTTGCTAAATAGGATATCGATGGTTCGAATCTGGATGTCGTCCGTTCCTCTTTACGCCCGCACGGCGAATCGCATCAGCATTTTTTTTTCTCTGTTTGCCCGTCACTACTTGTTCTCCTTGTACGATGAAACGTGGATTTTTGAACTCGCCGCGGTACAAGCGGGCGATTTCTGGTGATACTGACGCAAGGCCATTCAAGCGCGTCCAAGAGAGCCGTAGAGTCGAGGGGATTGTTGCGAACCGCGATGAGGACGCGTAAGTCATCCATTCAACACTGATTCTACCTGGCTGATGTTTGTTGGCAAGATCGGCCACAGGAGTGTGCAATTCGGGGTGGGTCTCGTCGTGCTTTGCATCGAGTGTCTTTTTAACTCATTTTTATAGCGATGTCTCAATGGAAGAAGCCATTGACGTGAATATGGATACGTCGTCCGATGGAGATTCGTACGTGTGGTGTCAGTACAATCATATGTTCCATCCTTAATTTTTACTGTACTTTCAGAGTGGAATCGAGCACAAATCGCGCGGATCCTGAGGAGAAAGCCAAGCAAAAGACTGTGGACGCAGACTTTGAGCTCTTTGACAAGGCTGATTTCATTGGCACCGATTTGTAGTACGTGATATGCCTTCATTGTTTTCATACATATCTCAATGTCGCATCTTAGCGATTCCTCCAGGATTCGAGGTCGTTACATTACTCGAGTACCCCCGCGACGCCCAGGCTGGGGTCGCAATCCTGAGGAGGACATCCTGCATACTGTTCCATCGATATATGGTGGTCCGGAAAGGAAACGGTGCATATTCTGCAGGTGGCCGCGCGCTTTGGATGGAAAGAATATCAACCTTGATAACCCCAAGGGCAAAATGTCACCCGACGGCTATGCCTGGGGTGCTACACTCTATGACTGGTTTGCCGTCCGCAGGATTGCTTCTTGCAAGTACCTGGAGTCGTACATGAGTGGGAGCGGATTGCTATGGGAGATGAAGAAAATGGGAGAGCTGGATGCTGCATCAGAGGAGATAAAGTGGGCAGAGTCCGAGGGTGAACCGAGGGACGAGGGTGTTGCGGATACGGAGGAGTTGGTCATCGCTAA
>JBBPMY010000574.1:0-14112 GCA_038090615.1 Phylloporus gajari
GTCTAGAGGTACACGTTCGTGAGTCCGACATTGGACGGAAGTGTTCCATCACGAAAAACACTGACCACGAAAAAAGCATGGGTAGTTTTACCCTCGGGCCTGCCAAGTGTTACGTCCACTGAAGCTAGTGCACGCAACGCCAACAAAGCAATGATTGGCCATAGTGCAACCCGAGCAAGGCGCGAATGGGGCGTGATAGCCAATACTGCCATAACGAAGCTGCAAACTGCATATGGAAGGATATACCATGCCAACGTCGAGATACTGATAGGGACCCGTGTTGAAGGAACTCTAAGAACGTCCAGTATGGAGAGCATAGCAAACGCCGCAGTCGAGTGATGAAAACTGTCCTAAATCTCCATGAACGACTGAATTATCAATGGATCGAAGGCAGTGTCTTTCTCAGGCTTTGGCGATTGGAGGGATCGGCCATACGCTCTCGACTCATCCTCAAACCATCAAGCGGACACTTACACGACGCAATTCGTGGAATTAAAGTGGGTTCAACATGTCATCTGAAATGCGTCAACTTCAAGTTTAGTCAGTTCGTGGCCTCAGGATTTCAGCAAGAGTCTTACGTGGTCTAAAGTCTTACAGAGCTTGTAGAGAAGCTTACATAATGCAGTTAGCTCCCGCAACTTCGACTGTAAGCACCAGCTTTCTGAAAAGCAGTTGAAATGAAATACACATTGAACGAGTTGTCGTTGCCCAACAAGCAAGTTGATTTGGATTCTACACTTTAGCTATAGACAGTATGTTTGTTACAGCGCGTTGCATATTGATGTAGCGCTTCCACTTTTGGCTTGCTGAGTAGTCGGACCTTCGAACCTTGAACTCTTCACCTGACGATGCCCCAGGAAGACGCCAACATACTCCTGAAGCCAACTTGAAGCAGTCAAAAAGCTCGTCGTCGGGATGTTTGGAATGATGGACTTCTCGGTACACACACTCACAGGTGTTTCTGAAATGATGTGCCTAGCACCGAATCTGTCGAATATACGCACAAACTGGAGACGTTTTGGCTCATCTGGAGGCAATGTCAACCTTCCTTCCTTTTGAATGTATGTCTCCTTTTAGTTGGCTCTCGGGTATGGCCTGCCCACCTGCAGCGACTGCAGCAACTTGTGGTTGCGGGCGTTGTGGCTGACTCAGTATTTGCGGTCGCGTCATCATAAGCAGCGGTGGGCATATACGCATTGAACATGGGGTGCATGTAGGGGGTGAACAAAAGGCTGTAGTGCCATGTTTGCACCACGGTGTGGCCACAGACGCATGGCACCCGGTGGTGCTATACCGGGCCCAGCCAATGGCAACCCACAAGCCTATACACTAGAGCTGCAATGTATATGTTTAGATCGTCATGCGTCACCAGTGTCATTGAGTCTCTTATATTTTCATTCCCGGGTTTCTCATGTATATACACAACGAGTTCGTGGCCTGAGCACCACTTTCTATATTTAGATATTTTGCAGCGAGACCAAGGCCTTCCGAGTGTATGTAAATTTTTCCGGAGCGCTACATCAATATGCAACGCGCTGTAACTATTCTCGCTCGTGCTGCTCAGACTAACTAAACTAGGCGGCGTTTTGGTGCTGAACGGTTCGCTTACTGCGGTTTGCGAGACCTGCAACCGAAATACAGTACGTGTCAGGTTGTTGCCAAGGTGCGCGCTAATATGACTATGTCGTACTAATGCCAAGTTGCGATGCTTCCATTCGAGTTCATTTGTCCTTATCCTCGGGCTGTTTAGTCTGTGGCTAAGGTGCTGGCCCTCGACACTCAACTAATAGAAACTCGGGGTTACCAGGTTCGCGACTGAATCAATCCTTTCCCGTATATTCGAATTGGCAAGTTTTTTTTTCATGGTATCGAACTATCTTCAAAGCACATTTCAATGGTGTCTCGTAGGTTGCTCGTGAGTGAGCAAGCATTCCCATTGGCTGATGGTGGCTCTATGCGACGCTTAAAAGTCTCTTCCTTCATTTGGAAACAAGAAATGTAGCGATCCAGAAGCCTCATCTAAATATAGGATTGCTGTAAGTGTGCCAATGGTGTGGCCCAGATCTTCAAAGTCGTCGAAATGGACGACACATTTCAACGGTGTTTCGTAAGTTGCTCGTAAGTGAGCAAGCTCTCCTATTGGCTGATGCCGTGGCTCTATGGGACGCTTAACGACCACTTCCCTCATTTGGCAACAAAAAATATAGCATTTGGGCTATCGCCAGATTTTTGAAGTCCGTTCTATTAGTGTGTTTGATGGCAATATAAACTCGAACCTCCACCCGGATCAGTTACATCATTGCATCAAGCATCATACGCAAGAAATGGTCTCATCGATTGTGGTAGTGTCATCATGTTCATTGCTTTCGACCCTTTGCTCAATTGCTTCTTGTAGCCCACCAAAGTACAGATCTTGGTAGTGGGAGGAGGTCCTGCGGGTAGCTATGCTGCCGCTGCTCTTGCAAGGGAAGGATTTGAAGTCTTACTCCTTGAAGCGACAAAATTCCCTAGGTTCGTATTTGACTTTGACACGTTTATCCCGGTCTAATTTCTATTGTTGAAAAGGTATCACATCGGAGAAAGTCTGCTCCCGTCTATGCGATCATTCTTGAAATTTATAGATGCAGATGAGACCGTCAAAGCATACGGATTCACACTTAAGGTTGGTTATGATAGTCACATTTTCAAGGATGGTAATTGAAGTATAAACTAGCCAGGCGCTGCAGTTAAGCTTAACCAGCACAAGAGAGAAGGATGTGAGTATCCTTCTGACCAATGCATCTGCATTCGTTTCTCAAATGCTACAGATACCGATTTTGTATCGTTGGATCCCACTCTCACATCTTGGAATGTTGTAAGCAGGCTTCTCATTATCATTTATCTGCAGAGTGGATGAACATGTGCACAGCTCCGTGCGGAGTTTGACGATATATTGCTCAAGCATGCTGCAAAGTCTGGTGCGACAGTGATTCAAGAAACCAAAGTTACAGAATTACAGTTCGCTGGTGAGCGACCTGTTTCTGCCACCTGGGCATCGCGTCTCGGAGCCACAGGACAGGTAACATTTGATTATCTGGTGGACGCATCCGGGAGAAATGGGATTATGTCTACCAAATACCTCCACAACAGGCACTTCAACAAGAGCCTGAACAATATCGCGTGTTGGGGATACTGGGAAGGAACTGGGCGCTATAAGCCAGGAACTGACCGCGAGAATGCCATCTGGATAGAGGCACTACCCGGTCAGTGTTGGAAACATAAGATGTCCACTGCTGAATTGAGTTCCTATAGATGAAACTGGATGGGCGTGGTTTATTCCCGTTCACGACGGTTCCACCTCCGTGGGAATTGTAATGGACCGAGACACCAGCACACGCAAGAAAAATGAGGTAAAAAGTGTAAGTGGGGAATCAAACCTCGAAGCACATTACTTGAAGGAAGTTCACCAAGTACCTGGCTTAATGGAGTTGTTGGGGAACGGGACGCTTAGAAACGCGGGTCAACCTGGAGCAGTCAAGAGTGCTAGCGACTATAGTTATTCGTCGACATTCTATGCTGGTGATCATTATCGCATCGCGGGGGATGCTGGTGGTAAGTCGTGTGCTTTCTAAACGCACAATGTATAACTTATCGTCCCACCACGGCGGATGCCTCAGCCTTCATAGACCCATTCTTTGCGTCCGGCGTTCATCTTGCGCTTACTGGAGGGCTGTCCGCGGCATTGACGATCTCAGCCTCTATTCGTGGTTTTGTAACAGAGGTAGAGACACAACGTTGGCACAGCTCCAAAGTGGGGACAGCTTACACCAGGTCTTGCATATCTGAATAATATTGATACAATAAGTCAAACTGACGACTCTTACTGCCTTAGGTTTCTACTTATCGTGCTTGCAACATACAAGCAGATCCGCAATCAAGCGGTTCCCGTGATGAGCGACGTTGACGAAGACAACTTTGATCGAGCATTTGACTTGATCAGGCCTGGTAAGGAGCATACAGACCGTGATTTAACTTTTATCAATGTGGCATCGCATCCAGTGATTCAAGGCACTGCCGACGTCGGAAAGGCACTCACCGAAGACGAACTGCAGGTGAGTTGACTAGCGTTTGATGGTCTTCGGGGCGCTAAGCTGAAGTCGTAGAAAACAATGGATTTCTGCACCCACTTGTTCGCACCTACAGACCCTGAGATGCACAAAGCCGTCGTCGAACGGTACGTCATTTCAATTTTTTTTTCTTCGATTCTGAAACTTGACACTCTGTTCGCCAGACTTGACCCCAAGTTGACAAATCCAGAAGGTCCAATCATGTCAGAAACCGAACTAGGTAGGCTGATTGATGCCGCAGACGAGGAAGCCAAGCATGTCCTGAATAAAATCAACTCGCGCAAGCAGCTTCATACGATGTATAATCCGGAGGAGAATTTTGGCGCAGAGAATCACTTTGGGTTCAAGGCCGTTTTGGAGCGGGGGAAGCTTGGTCTTGTCGCGTCTACCTAGGGGCTATGAGGCGTAGCGCCGCATGTATGATAGAAGACCTGGGGAGGATCAGCGAGCCGTAGATATTGTTGTGCATGCACTTGACTCCGATGTCTGTAGACTCGTATGATCGATGAGAGATACACACTGGCCGAATATTGACCTCACTGGTGGCAGTCGAATGCTGGTGAGACGTCCAACCACTGTCCACATCACGACCTGTATTCTCATGAGCCAGACGAAGGCGGTGATATATGCTCATCTTCGAGTATATATGCGCGTCAGAGAGCGAACCCTACCCCAATTGGGCTGTGCGTACTAAGTCCGTGCGTTTGTATGGTCCCGCGTCCGCTTTGTCACGGCATGTAGGAGTCACCGCTCGTAAATTTCTTGTTTTCCTTAGCGTCGATCTGATCTATAAGGCTCCAGTGTCCAACGCGAGCTGCAGGCTCCGGTGACCATGTCAGTGTGTATAAGACCATGAGATCGGAGAAGCTGAGCCCTCTGATTGCATAAGGAAATGACCTGTGCAAGTATGCATTATGAGCAAGTGTACCGCACTCAAGTCGGATCAAACGTTGTGGAGATGTTATGGCAGAAATATGTATTTTTTTGCACATCTACGGCACTGATAGTATATCAAAAATTTGCGGACCGCTGGCTCTCATTCCGCAACGCGTTGTGAGGCGCGGACCGCGCCATTATAAAGGGCTTCTTAACGGACTAACCATGTTACACAGAATATTGGCGAAAAGCATCGCGTCGGATGGCTTTCCGTACCCGACGATCGACAGTTAGTACATGCCGTGTAGGTATGTTTCTCTGGACGTCCTGTTGGACAATAACGGGGATGTGATGGATACTATGAAGTTCATCGCTGGTTCGATTAGCTCGCAGATTTGTTCGACAGAAAAGACAGTTGTTCCAGAACGGCCTAAGGGACACCGTCCGCCCGGTCACGACGTGGTTGCTTGTCATCACTGATCAGGCTCAAGGAGGGGGAGACGACTCCAGGTGACGGCTCGGATGATGACTAGGCGGACGTGATTAACTAGGCGGTATGTATTCAGTTTTATCTCGCTTGTATTTATCTTCTGATCGTTGCCTGCACCCGTTATGTTGTTATCGCTTGTGTCGTGTGCAAGTTCGTTCGAGATTCATAGCATGCATGCATGTTTGATTCAAAAGTATAGCTATTCTGTCGCGTACGCAATGTTGACGAGATTTTGATGACACATAAAGATCGGTTCAAAGCGCATAGCAGTATTGTGTGGATCCAGCTCTGATTGATTCAATATTCAATATTCAGGGCTCGCTCCAGTAACTCTATGCAGGCAATTGCCTCTAAATAATAGACATAGATAGACAGTCTTTGCATCCTGTATGTCAAATCAAAGGGTATGCAGCCACCCATCGAAATTTGTTACGACACGCTCGACCAACGGACCAAAAGGCATGATGTCACTGAATGGAATCGAGTCGCCGACGAGTATCACTTTGGCAAACCCATCAAGCATCAAACTGTTCCACGTAAGAAGCCACGCCATCGTCCAGAACCACCCTACCACACCACCTACCTTCTTTCCCGTCCACCGATAAAATGCCCGTTCGGCAAGCACCCCAGGGGCCATCATCGCAAAGGCAGTGAACACGCTCCAGTCTTTTGATGTGCTGTCAATTGCGAGCATATACAGGTCATGTTGAACCGCCGATGCAAGGAACGCGCCGAAGACGATGCCTGCGCGACCAAAGAAGAGCGAGAGCGGGTAGCCACCTAGAAACAGGAAGAAGTGACGGACGAGCTGGTGCCATCTGCGGCCCCAAAAGTCGTTGAGAGATGTGGCGCGCCATGGGGCGTTGAATGCGGGGGGCCATTGCGCAGGGTCTTGTCGTAAAATGACAATGCCACCGATGGTACCCAGATCGTAAGAGGATTGCAAGCCGGCGTAGGTCATTAGCCCCATAAAGGCGGTCATGATGCCCACTCGGAGGTACCGCAAGAAGAAAGGGAGTGTGTTGTCAAAGATGATGGGCTGTTTGGTATTGGACCAGCCCGAGAACGATAGGATGGCATGATAAGAAATGCCCCACAAGAATGTATGCACGACTGCGGAGAGGAGTGTGTAGAAAACGAACGTGATGCGATTCTTTGGACGTGTTTCAGGTGGAACGTATAGTCCACGGGACCAGTTCCAACCATAACCTCGCACGTTTGTTGTGAGGTCGAGGGCATCCGAGATGATTGACAGAGAGCCGTTTTCGGGACGGAGATGTCGCACTAGGGGGTCTTTTACCAATGCCCAGTCGAGTGCGCGGATGGTATTGATAAGCGTGGTGGCCTAGGTACGCATTCGTGAGTCTGGTGTCAGACGGAAGTGTTTTATCGCGAAAAAAACACTGACGATGAAAAGAGCACTGTACATTTTACCCTCGGGCCTGCCGAGTGATACGTCTACTGAAGCTATTGCACGCAATGCCAACAAAGCGATGACTGGCCATAATGCAACCCGAGCAAGACGCGAGTGGGGCGTGATAGCCAATACTGCCATAATGAAGCTGCAAACTGCATGTGGAAGGATATACCATACCAACGTCGAGATATCGATAGGGACCCTTGTTGAAGGGACTCTAAGAACGGCTTGTATAGAGAGCATAGCAAATGCCGCAATCGAGTGATGACGACTACGGTCTTGTCTCCATGAACATTGAACTGAATTATCAATGGATCAAAGGCAGTGTTGTATTTCCTTTCTCGGGTATCGGATTGAACCGGACCGGAGGTCAACATATTTATGTAAGCATCGGTCCTCTCTCCCGCAGTCATCTCTTTTAGTCACCTTTATGATTCTAGCGCGTAAGCGGTCCTCTCCATCCGGGTTGTCATTCCATTGATGGATTCTTCGACGCATTTGCGACCTCTCGCACGCTCCGAAGGTCAGGCCACCTTCTGCCTCACCCGCTAGATCAGGTTCTGCCGCAATTTGCATGACTCCCTACCTTCGACCCCACGCACCCAACCAAATCCAGTACAGATTCGAGTGCTCGCCTCTTATAGTACAATAGACCAATCCCTATGTACTGTGCTACATCCTCCTATCTCATACTGCTCAATTGCAGAACGACCTCCACAATGAAGGAGGGTGACCGGTTGACCTGAACTCTTTTAGAAGTTGGCGCCCCAATACTGAATATTAGACAAGTTATCCCCAACTGGGCATTCCATCTAACTTGTATATAAGCTCAACATAAAGGTCGTCTTCTCTATCCTTCCCCTTCCTCAACTCTTGTTAGAGAAGATTTCCCCCCTCCCTCCCATGCAAGCTCTCTCCGACCACAACCGTTCTCGAACCCCTGAAGAATGGTGTTGCAAGCTCTCGCGGCTCGGTACGAGCCTTGACGGCTATCTTGTCTACAGAATGCAACGCTACAAAGAGAGGAATATCGAAAACTTCCAGCATGAGTTTGTGTTGCTTCACATCTGCCACAAGGCCTACTGTGATGATGCCATCCCTGCGGAGTCCTTTGAATTTTGATCAAGTAAGGAGGGTTGACGTCCGACCCTCCTTACTTGATCAGAGTTCAAAGAACAATACAACACCGTTTAAACTAGGACTCTGGGGCATACCCAGTGACTCTGTCACAGTCTTAGATCCTAGTGTGGACCATACTCATGGCGCAGAATGTGTCCAAAACGTCCCACTCTTCAACCCATCACATCCACGACCGCCGTCTCTGCAACCCGTTTCTAGCCTCATTCGACGAGTGAATGCTCGGATGCCTCGATATCATCTCATAGCTGCATCCTGTTATTCCTTTTCACGAGCAGTCACGGAGGCCATCAACATGTCCGTGAATGGCGTGGTCAATCACCACCAGCCACCTTTCCTTTTTCGCGGGTCTCACTTTCTCGGCTGTTTTGCGACACCGACAAAGCAGGCACAGGATGCTGCACGAGATGCAGTAGAAGCCTTGAGAGAAGCCTCCGAAGGTCTTTATCGGCATGTCACTCAGATCTTCCACAGCGCGCTAATCACTCACCCACTCCAAGTGAACCCCACTATAACCCTCCCGGTAGGCCAAAGGCTGAGACAGAAGGAGCCGGGGGCAGGTGTTCCGCTTTCGACAGATGTCTCCGAAGGCCCTTTGGTATGTCACTCACCTTTCACGACACGCTATTGCTCACCCGCTTCAAGGCTGCTCCGCCTGAATACCCTCCTCGCAGAGGGTGATCTTGTCACACGTACTCTTCCTCGCCGTCACATCCTTGGTTCCAAACCGGACGAGATCCTCGGGTGCCAGGATGCAGATCGGGAATCGGGATAGTGAATGAACGTACGTAGAGCTTCAAGGCAACGCATGTTGTTGATAGCGCCGGAGCGTTTATGTAAATACATGAGCGCTTACGAGTTCTTGATGGAGGCCATGTTCGTCGCTGGTTCGATTGGCTCGCAGAATTGTTCGACAGAAGGACAGAGTTGTTCCGGAAGGACACCGTCTGCCCGGTCGCGATAGCGGCTTGTCGTCAGGCTCAAGGAGGGGGAGAAGATCCCAGGCGACGATTCAGACGACGACTAGGCTGGCGTGATTGTCCTGGCAGTATGTATTCAGTTTTATGTTGGTTGTGATTGCATCCTCTGATCTTTGCCTGCACCGTTGTCTTGTTATCGCTTGTATCATGTACAGGTCTGTTCGAGATTGATAGCGTGCATGTATGTTTGATTCAAAAAGTATGGCTATTCTGTCGCGTACGCAATGTTGACGAGATTTTGATGACATCGAAAGATCGGTGCAGAGCGCGTGGCAGATGCCACTGGCAATAGGGAACTCAATTTTTGGGAAAATGGCATACTGTACGCAAGCGATCACTGATAAATAACAGACATAGGTAGGTAGTCTCCGTATCCTGTATATCAAATCAAATGCTATGCAGCCACGCATCGAAATCCGTCACGACGCGCTCCACCAACGGACCAAAAGGCATGATACCACTGAATGGGATCGAGTCACCAACGAGCATCACTTTGGCAAACCCATCGAGCATCAAACTACTCCATGTGAGAAGCCACGCCATCGTCCAGACCCAGCCTACCACACCACCTACCTTCTTTCCCGTCCACCGATAAAATGCCCGCTCAGCAAGGACTCCAGGGGCCATCATCGCAAAGGAAATGAACACGCTCCAGTCTTTTGACGTGCCGTCAATTGCGAGCAGATATATGTCATGGTCAACCGCCGATGCAAGGAACGCGCCGAGAACGATGCCTGCGCGACCAAAGAAGAGCGAGAGAGGGTAACCACCTAGAAACAGGAAGAAGCGACGGGCGTGCTGGTGCCATCTGCGACCCCAGAAGTCGCTGAGAGATGTGGCACGCCATGGGGCGTCGAACGAGGGGGGCCATTGCGCAGGATCTTGTCGTAATATGACAATGCCACCGATGGTACCTAGATCGTAAGAAAATTGCATGCCGGCGTAGCCCATTAGCCCCATAAAGGCTGTCATGATGCCCACTCGGAGATATCGTGAGAAGAAAGGGAGAGTGTCGTCAAAGATGATAGGTTGTTTGGTATTGGACCCGACCGAGAACGATAGGACGATTTGATAATAAATACCCCACAAGAATGCATGCACGACTGCGGAGAGGAGTGTGTAGAAAACGAAAGCAGTGCGATTCTTTGGACGTGTTTCAGCTGGAACATACAGTCCATGGGACCAGTTCCAACCATAACCACGCATGTTTGTTGTGAGGTCAAGGGCATCCAAGATAATTGATGGAGAACTGTTTACAGGACGGAGATGTCGCACTAGGGGGTCTTTTTGCAGTGCCCAGTCGAGTGCGCGGATGGTATTGACAAGGATGGTGGTCTGGATGTACGCGTTCGTGAGTCTAACATTGGACGGAAGTGTTTCATCGCGAAAAAACACTGACGACGAAAAGAGCCTGGGTAGTTTTGCCCTCGGGCCTGCCGAATGATACGTCTACTGAAGCTATTGCACGCAACGCCAAGAAAGCGATGATTGGCCAAAATGCAACTCGAGCAAGGCGTGAGTGGGGCGTGATAGCCAATACTGCCATAACGAAGCTGCAAACTGCATATGGAAGGATATACCATACCAACGTCGAGATATCGATAGGGATCCGTGTTGAAGGAACTCTAAGAACGTCCTGTATGGAGAGCATAACAAAGGCCGCAGTCAGGCGCCATAAACAATTGATCAAATGATCAATGAATTGAAAGCAGTGTCGTATTTCCATTCTCAGGCTTTGAGGCATCGGCCCAATATTGGAACCTCAAGCCGTCAAAGCGGATAGTGATGAATTGTGACCTTGAGGTAGTGCCATCGATCATTCTAGCACGATGTGTTTAGGACAGTGCGTAACTTGTCCCTCCGAGTTCAGGTAGTTTTACCTCAAAGCGCATCAGGTCTTACATGGCTTGCACTTCCATGTTCCGGTGGTTCAAACATTCAATATTCAATATTCAACCCCCGCCGCAGTTTGAACAACGGGCTGTGAAACCAATGCCAATGGTTCGAAAACGATGCGGTACGTATAAATGATGTAATGATACTACAAGGTTCCCAGTTGTAGTGAACCTTAAGAAGGTTGTCCAATTGACGGACGGGCACACAGTAGACACATGACAGCGTGCTTCATTAAACAGTGCGTAACCACGTCGCCGCCATATGCTCCACCAGCATTCGCAGTGGGACCACCGCGTCAATGATACTCGAGTGGCCTTGTCCTCCCGCTCTTACCCACCCATCCGTCATCAGGGTGGCGAATAAGAGGAGCCACGCCATCGTCCAAGCCCACCCTGCGGCACCGCCTACCTTCTTTCCCGTCAACTGATAGAATAGGTGCACCGCAAGCACGACTATGACCATTATGAAATATGCGATCAGCGTGCTCCAAGGTGCTTCTCTACCAGCAAGTCCGATCAAGAGGATGTCATGCACGACTGCTGACGCCAAGAATCCACCGAGAATGATGCCCGGGCGACCGAGAAGAATCGAGAGCGGATAGCCACCTAGAAAGAGAAATTTGCGGCGGCACCACTGGTGCCATCTACGACCCCAAAATTCACCGAGTGACGTAGCATGCCAAGGGGCGTGAAATGCAGGCGGCCATTGAGTGGTGTCTTGTCGCATAAAGAGAACACCAACTACAGTGCTTAGCTGGTAAACCAGTTGCGAGGAGGTATAGGACATGATCCATGTAAAAGCCCCAAAAATGCCCGCTCGGAAATATCTCACATAGAAGGGAAAGGCTTCGTCAAAGATGGTAAATCCGTTGCTCACGTGTTCGGTGCGAGCGAATGACAACATTGCTCGATGGGAGGCACCAAACACGAAGGCGTGCATAACCGCAGAAAGGAATACGGAGAGAGCGAATGTGAGTCAGTCTTCTGAACCTGTTTCTTCTGAAGGGTACACTCTGTGCGACCAATCCCAGCCATATCCAGAGAAGTTTGTCCAGAGGTCGAGGGCGTCCATAATTATTGATGAAGCATTATTTGCAGGTCGAGGGTGTCGCCGTAGCATGGGTCCTTTTGTCAATGCCCAATCAAGTGTACGAGTGATAATGTCAAACATGGCGCCCTGTCAGGAAATCTCCGTGAGCATGATTGTCTAAAATGGATTATACCGAATAGATAAGACTCACGAGGAAATAACCATACATCACTTTTCGTTCAGGTTTTCCGGATATCATGTCCACCGAGACAATTGCGCGAAACGCCAACAAGACGACGATTGGCCATAATGCGACTCGCGCAGTGCGCGTCTGAGGAATGACAGCTAACACCGCCACCACGAGGCTGCATATGAACGGAGGAAGGATGTAAGATATCAGCGTTGATGTACTAAGAGGGACCTGTGTTGGTGGGATTCCAAGAGATAGCATAGTAGCTGAAAGACGACTATTCAATGGATTGTCCTCGATGTGAGTCAACTGGCCTTGACGTCATAGAAATCGCACCAAGAACAATACTGTGTTCCCTATCCTGGCAGGACTTGATTGGAGCACGGCAGTATAATGAGGGTCACTCTTCAACAGGTAAAATTTAACTGGGCGCGGGCGAAGGCTGAGTTGTTAATTTAATTTGTGCATTCTAAGTATAGTTATATGTCGAGAATGATGAGATGATCGACTTTGTACAATCTATAAATAGGACGTACGCTGCTCATGATACAAACCCCGTGTAACACCAATCTACATGAGTCAGAACCGGGTAGCCAGTAAATAGATTACAAGTTTGCCGCAGTACCATATCAAATGGAATATAACCAGGCATCAAAGTCCACGACTATATGCTCCATGAACGCCAACACCGAGGAAGGCACCACGAAGTCCCAAGGGCTAGGGTCGCCGATCACTCCTGTTCTGGCGAGCCCATCAATCTTCAGACTAAACCAAATGATGAGCCATATCATCGTCCAGACCCACCCTACCACACCGCCCACCCTCTTTCCTGTCAACTGACGAAATGCCCGCTCGGCTAGAATCCCAGGAGCCATCATCCCGAATGCAGCAAGCATCCTCCAAGCATCCGATTTGCTGTCAATTGCGGCGAGAAGCATGTCGTGTATGACCGCGGATGCAAGAAATGCGCCAAGAACAATGCCTGTGCTACCAAAGAAAACAGAGAGGGGATAGCCACCTAGGAAGAGAAACATGCGGCGGCACAACTGGTGCCACCTACGGCCCCAGAAGTCGCTGAGGGAGGTGGCAAGCCATGGGGCGTCGAATATAGGAGGCCATTGAATGGGGTCTTGTTGGAAGAAAACAACGCCAACTATAGTCCCTAGATCATAATTCGTCTGCAAGGAAGCATAGGCCACGAGCCCCCAGCAAATGGTCATAACGCCCACACGGAGGTGTCGCGGGAAGAAGGGAAGTGTCTCGTCAAATATTGTGAATCCTCCGGTGGCAAGTTCGGGACCAGCGAACGACCGTATTGCCTGAGAAAAGAGACTGCACACGAATGCGTGCACAACCGCAGAGACTAATGTGTAGAAAACGAATGCAACGCGATTTCGTGGACGTGTTTCCTGTGGAATGTACAATCCGTTTGACCAATTCCAACCATAACCCCGTGCGTTTGTGAAGAGGTCAATGGCATCTGAAATGATCGATGCTGAGCTATTCGGAGGACGAAGAGATCGGACTGGGGGCTCCTTCATCAATGTCCAGTCGAGCGCACTGGTAGTCATGCCAAACGTGGATAACTAGTAAACCTTTATGAGCCTGATGACTTGGGAGACGGTTGTGCCAAAAAAACACGAACAACATAAAAGCCATGACCAAGTCTCCCCATACCGAGGTCCAGTGAAGCTACCGCACGTAGTGCCAACAAGAGCGTGATTGGCCATAATGCTATTCGTGCAGGGCGCGTATGAGGCATGAGAACCAACACAGCGATTATGAAGTTGCAAGCATGCGGAGGAAAACCGTACAACATCCATGCCGACAAACTGATAGGAACTCGTGCCGATGGAACTCCGAGGGCATCCAGTAGAGACAACATCGTGAAGAGTGTGGTTAATGATGAGGGTTGAGTGAATTGATGAACAAGGGCACGCAGTACGGCAAAATTTATAAGCCTCACTGTATCCGATTGATGCGTACGTATG
>JBBPMY010000575.1:0-14092 GCA_038090615.1 Phylloporus gajari
GGAGCACCTCGATACCCGCACTCTTATCGAGTGCATCTACGATTATCATAAGTTCATAATGGAAGAAGCTCATGGCATACGATACTAGGTCACAGAACTTTGTCCAGAAAACCCCCTTGATCAACCCCATGACCACGAATGGGACGCAACAGCTGGGATAGAAGAGAGAGCATCAACTCGGTGGAACTGGATGATGGTACCACTTCTTTCTTTAATCTGTTGTGAGGCACTTGGCCGTGTATGCATAGTCCATTTTCGTGCACGGTCGCTGTGCTATTATCTTTGTTCAAAAATATGTAGAAATCCTGCCTGAACATGACACGCACATTCTACAATCTAGAGCTGACTGAGGGACTCCACTTGATGAGGGTGTTTCATTGTGTTCGGAGAGTCGACATGCCGTGCACTTTGACCAGGACTAGAACACTAGACTGCCCCGTCGCCGTAGGTAGATGGAGTGACAAAGTTGGGTGGGCAGGGCCACAGACAAACCGACCCGAATCATAAGTGGTCAAGTACCTGCCTCAACATCGTCATACGCGAACCGGCTCAGGGATCCTGATGACTGCAATATGGATGGACGAACTGATAGTGCATATGACTACTGTCATTGGGTGTATCTTCATTGATTGCGATTGTCCCGACCCTAAAGCGATCGCTCTCGAGCACCTGAACGCCGGATATGCGTTAAATGGACGTGATACTTATAATGCCACTCACATGGGCTGTATGGAGGCGCATTAATGAGATATTGTGATTGTGGAAGAAAAGGAGGATGGGACTCGTGATGATGTTTTCCCAGAGTTTGTGCGAGTCGCGGTGGTGGCAGCCAATGTAAGATGCTTGAACCTGTCAAGGTTGGACGCACCTATGAACGGAACAGGAACTCAGTCAGAGTCAGTCCGTGGGTAAAACGTCTTATATGTGATCTCCATCCTATGGCCTCTTTGTTCGAGCCGTAGTACTAGTTGCCATCCAGTTTGACTCTTTCTTTGCTACGCATGAAGGTCTGGTGCGTCAGACAACAGCCTCGAATGTCCAGAGCCCTTTTCACTTGTTCCACTCGTTCCCTGACCCGTTTTGACGCATTCCGCAGCCTCTTCAAGTCGCGTTGTCGCCCGTAGCCATTTTCTTCCCGCCTCGCGCTCGAGGCATTGCAGTACATCCCGTCGACTTATGGGCACATCTGGTACTGGGGAATTACTAGCTGAGTTTTCCTTGGTTGTGACGCGCGTTGATGGTTGTTTTCGTGCGCCATATTGTTCGCCCGCCCGCCGTCGCACTTCCCTGTACTGCGTCAATAGGGTTCTTTTGATGCATTTTCCCTTGATTTTTTACCTCTCCCGATTCTCCTCCGACCTCCAAGGTCCAAATCTGCACTTCGACACATAACGTCACTTTGATTTCACTTGGGTCGATATATTTTATTGCGGAGAATTTGCGCGCGCCGGATACTTTTTCTGGAGGTCCCAAGGTATAGCTGGTTGACAGTGACCCCCTCCCTCGACTTCTTTCTCGTCGGGTTTTCTCAGTTTGCTCGCTCCAACCTTTTTCTCATACCCGCCTTACCCATGTTTTTTAGGCGCGTCAGGGGCTCTACGTATGAGTTCAGGTGACTCTTTGCCAGTTCACCCGCCTCATCTGTAGGGTCTCCGAAGTTTTTTTGGGGGGTTGACATTATCACTACCAACCTGCCAGTGTGCCCCGCTTGTGATGCCGCGCTGCATTGTGCATGCGCACGAAGGTGGGGGTGATGGGGCGCATGCCGTGTGCGGGTGTCCAGGAGGTGCAAGGTGGCGAAGACGAAGGGGCGCACGTTGGCGTCGCAGGGCAGCTCACGAATCTACGCCAACTGTGACAGCTGTCAACTGGGATGTCACATGTCATGGCTCAAGCGGTTGCCGACTGCCACTTGCCAGCGATGGGTAGTGCAGTTGACAAAACTGACGGGGTGTAGATGAGTTGGGTGGTGAGATGGGCAAAAGTGATGGGGTCCTCATACACGTCACTATCGCTTTGTTGATGCGTTGGGGCGGGTGAGGGCGAGGGACAGCTGTTGCTTGGGCCTGTCCAGTGTCGTTATACTAGCACACGAAGGTGAGTTGCCAGGGCTGCTATTCTCAGTTTACTGAAATATCTGCAGCATTCCAACGGATCTCTCCTTTAATTCCCTACCACTCGCTGTCGCGAGACTCGTTCACAGACGTATCACTACCCATACGACACAGAACATTGACAGGTGTGTCCTTGCGTACAAGTTCCTGGGATGTGTCGCATCCCTACCTGTGACCAAAACTTTATGCGGAAAGTGAATCCAGGATCTTTTGAACGTCGGCACGATAAATGCGTCATCAATGGGGATATCAAGGTCAAGAATGGAAGTACTATCACGCGCCTCAGAGAACAGTATCTAGTTTGCGGATGAGCGGGTGCCCGAGGCAGGCGTCGTGGTCTTGCAACGAGGTACACACTAAGCTGTGCGTTTTCTACATCTACAGTGAGGAAGCCGGTCTCATGATGAACTAAGGCGTGGAAACCTGAGCGACGGCATGCGCGATGTCTGTCGTTCGCAGGCTGCTGAAGGTAAAACCACTCTGGGTCTCCACCGGCGGAGGCAAGCTTAATGGGATTTCGAGGTACTCGGCACGAACATCTCTCGATCGGTATCGATACGCCTCTTTGTTGTCGGGTTTGCTTCGTGACGAGAAAAAGGAAACATTGGGATCTCGCAATACCACAGCCGACATTTGGCGTTGTGTAAGTCGAATATCTATCTGAAGGGATCAGCGCCATCGAAGGTGGTATTTTTAAAACAACCGGAAGTCAAGTTTTAGTAAAGCACGTCTGGCAAAGACGGAAAGCTCTATTTTTTGGGGTCATTAAAGAATTAACGTTGTGTCCGATGGTATTTGTACAGTGCGAGATAGAGGTAACAAAAACAAAAACGTCCATTAAAGAAATCGTGCAGCGTCATTCTAGCAATTCATCTCTCTGCAGTATCCTTTTGCCGCGCATCGGATGACGGCGGACATATCCACGCGAGACAACGCATGATACCTCGTCGGACAGTCCGCATCACATCCGCGATAAACACGATAGCACAGTGCATCCCATACACGATGAACTGGAGACTGACGAGTATACCAGCCAGGAACGACATGACGAGCACGGCCATCGGCCACGCAGACCATGCCACCGACAGCAAAAAGATCATCAGCGCGAGTGTCGACGTAAACATGCACAGTGCCGGTATGCGTGCCGAGATACAGAAGAATAGGTATTTCCCGTAGACATCAAGCGCCATTTTCTGGTGGATGTTAGGCGTTACACGACAATTTGCAGCGACGGAAGACATACTCACCTGGAATTTTGCTGAAGTTGTATTGGAGTACACTAATAGGAACCAAGCGTCGATTGCGAGGCCAATGCCGGATGCGACACTACCAACTGCTATTGCTCTCCTCGCAAAACGACTGACGGTGAACGCAGATGCGGCTGAGAATCCGAATACGCCAGCCTCGAGCCTTGGGTGATTCAGTTAGTTAATAGGTGCGTCCAAGGTTCATTCGGACTCATACCCTGATAATGCTACGAGCTATGCCAAACTCAGTCAAGTGTCAAAGCAGAGACAAAAATCCACCTACCGATCCACCGACAAACCGCCATTCCGCACACAATTCAGTCAACACGCGCTCATACTCGGAATCTAGTTGAGCTTCTCGAAGTGCGCGATAAGGTGAAAATGAGTCCACGACAGAGTCGACGGTTGAAACTTGAGAGTTTACAGATATCGTCTCCGTGTATGCAGGAAGTATTGATGCCGCAAACCACGTTTTATGACCACTCTTTTTGACAGGGACCCCATCTTCGCTATCGGAGGATTGAGAGATGATGATTGGATGGCTTTCGGGATGTTTGATTAAAGGATTGCGTTCGTCATCGGACTGTAAGTCGTCGGAGGCAGACCAGTAACCGGTATGTACTTTTGGCTTTGAATCCTGTAGGGAGTCATCTGGCCATACGAAGGTCGGATCTTCGCTCGGTTCAGAGGTTGATGAGCTCGAGTATTCTGGGATGATACAACTCAGCTAGCGACCAGCGCTCCAGACTATAGAGACCGTACCTGGATCTTCCAGACCCTCGCTCAGAACATCCATGTCCTCTTCCTCGACACAACTTGGTTGTTCCTTGCATCCCTCAACAGGTAAATCAAGTTTTGCGATCAACAGAACCGGAGAGGGTTTGGATTTGGTTGCGCTACCCTTTCTCAACGAAACGCAATTCAATTTTATCTCGACGCCTTCCTTTCAGGTTAGCTCACGGGACGATCAGAGGAAGCCGACTTAAACCGACTTTTTTGCTTGAAAGACTGTTGCTGCGCCTGAAGACGTGCCAATTCTTGCAGTGTACAACATGCATTCGCCACGAGATTCCTCTTCTTGTTCTTTTTCTTGCTCTGCGGCAGGTGATAGATGTTTATGTCAATCTTTGAAGATGCGTCCGCCTCATAACTAGACGCCATAAGTAAGGCCAAGGGAACTGGAGTGGATGCAAAGATGCTCACAATTCAAAATGCTGTTTCAAGTTCGGATTTTGGCCGTCACAGCCAAGGTTCAGCTCATGACACTCGTGGTTCCCGACCGTCACAGCAACGATCAGACGCCAGGACCTTTCCGTTCTTAATTTCTGGAGGCCACTGGCGCGCACGACTGGGTAGACGGTCAATGGAATCAACAGACGTAAGCCAATATATTGTCACACACCCGTGAATTTCCAAGTTCTGTTGGATATACGTCAGGGAAATATAAAGAACATACAGGGCTATAACTCACCTTTCCTCAGAATGTACTGATGTAGGCATGAGGGAAGAGACTTCTTGCAAGTTGCGGAAGTGCCAGAGGCAGTGGTCAGCAGTTCCGGCTTACCAACTTGCCAAGACCGCTGTCCTCGGGCCGCACTCCCTTGCCACGGAATACGAAATCCAATGATCTGGCAATGCTCTCATACAGCTCCTCGACACGACCATGTTACTACATCACATAGGCAGCAGTTTCTAGGAAGGTGATTTAACGACAACGACATATCCGATCTGATGCTTCCAGTGAAAACTTAGGCGGTGCGAGCGGAGCGATCCACTCGAGTCAATGTAGTCTTTATGATCTGGAAACGTATCTTTTGGGGATTCTGGCTCTGGGTGCGATATTATATATTGTCAGTTCAGGGTTACTACTATTAGACGGATCCAGCTGAATTGTTTCAGAAGCCAGTGATTTTACTGGTTCTTTTGACCCATTGAAGAGTCTCGATTGAAGCAGTAAGATGCTGCAACTATGGCTTGGTCTGCACGTGCTATACCCTGTACCCTCCTGCCGCGAAGCATACAGAATCTCAACACCCTTCCTGTCCAACGTACTCCTCGCGAGTCACCGAAACACCCACAAAAAAAACTCTCAACTTGCTAGGTCTGGAAACTCGTTTCAAGCGACTGCCCAGAGATTGTAACTGTCTCGCATAGAATCCGTCACTCAGCTCTAGATTATGCAAATAGCAGAAATTTCAACGTTTCCACAAGACTGCGCAACCAGCTGGAAATCATCCACTGACGCTATTCTTCAAGCATTCGCCAAAGGATCTCTCACGAGCGATTTCCTGGACGACCGGACTGACGACTGGTTGGCAGTAAGGAGCCGCATTTATGTTTGGAGAAGCTGAAGGAGATAAATGTCATCCTCAGATTTGTTGATGATGCCGGCCGTCCAGCTCCGTCACTCAGGTCTCCCAAAGACAAACTTACCATAGCCATGACCTCTTTGATGCCCCAAAGACTCTTTTTCGTTTTTTTGCTCGCCCCTTACGTTTGGTGAATTTCCAAACTGATTTTCCGAAATGAGTCATGACCTACTCTGCTACCTAGGAATCGCGGAGACCAAGTCACTTACAATCAGAAGTTGACGCCCTTGCTTCCATCACGAATGTGTGCGTGTCGAGTTCAGACAGCAATATCTACATATTTCTGAACGAGGACTGCAGCATGACAATTGGGCGCGAAAATGTACCTATGTCAAACGTTGACCAAGGTGACAGATCATAAGAAAGAACTTCTCCGTATTTATCTTATCCGTCCTTCGTACGTGGGTTTACTATCGTCTTGTTTGCCGATAAAACGTTGGACGAGATATCACGGTGGCTCACTCCGACGGAATGCACACAGAAGCACAAGGATGCACTCCGGCCACGTCAAGAAGGCACGTGCAAGTGGTTTCCCACCACGGATATAGATGAGAAATGGCGGGCGCCTGGAAACTACTTTTTGTAGTTACATCTCAAAGGTGTGATACCTACTTTATTTTCTGTGATTCATCACACCTGACCCTGTCCTTCGACATGTCGTCGTGGAAAGTCTGTGCTAATGTGAGTATGGTTCTCGTGCAAGCCGCCCCAATATTGACCAGTGCAGTGCGTCCACGGTCGAGCACCCCAAGAACGGGTTAAAAGCGGAAGAAGCGGTGGCATTCCTCTACTGCGATTTCCAAGACAAGCTGTCGACGAGTTCCACCGAGTTGACGCGATCTCTACTATACCAGCTCGTGCATCTTATCCGTTGTCACAAGTCGGCCCTGGGGATTTACCGGACAAGATACTCAAGCAGAAAGTGAGGGCGGGCTATTGCCCGACGACCTCGGGAAACTCTGCGACCTAGTATCACGCGCCGCGAGTTTCTTCCGTTTTGAACCCATGATAGGATCGACGCACTCGATGAGTGTGAAGATATCGAGATGCTCCTGGCTGCGCTTGTCACAGAGTCAAAGCGGCGTCTGAATGTTGGTGACGAACCGACCGGATCAGACCATTATGGCACAGTTTGTGAGCCTTCAGTCCCTTTCCTTCGAGGACGTGACAGAAGATATTGTGGCAGACATAGCGTTGCATGTCAGACGAGATCTTGACTCGCACAGCCATCTGAGACCTGCCATTTCGGAGTGAAGTACGAGATAGGCACAAAGTTGACTGAGAAAGCAGAGGGCAGGTAAGGCCTTGTTTGTAATATCAATTCAGAACTTACCTCTATTGTACGAAGGTTTCGGTGCGTGAAGTGCCAGCTGGACGCCCTTAAACGGTGCGCAACCGGGGAGGGGCTAATTAAAGCATTGGACTGCCTCTCAAATGAGCCAGGAGCAACATACGAAAGAATACTAGAGGCAATCGATGAACGAAAATCGGAAGGGGAGCTGGCACGTCGTGTCTTGGCACTGCTGATGATGGCAATAGGGCCTTTACAGCTCTTACAGATCGTCGACGGACTATCGATGGATTTCGAGAAAGTAAAGCACAACCGTGAGGCACAGCGATGGCTGGAAGATAAACTACTACAATCGTTGTCGAGCCCTGTGTCTTATCATGGGGAAACGGATACTCTCACACTATCAAAGGTCCGTTTGTCTATATTATTCCGTTTACAATATCTAAATCACTTCTCTACAGGAATATCTCACTGGCCGTTTGGAACTGCCGACGTATCAAATCATTACCCATGAGGCCCACGCTCAGGCTGCTCCAATGGGGATGGGCTACATCTCCGTTTTCTTGAAACACGAGTCCTCCCATGACAATCTCGATTGCTTTCCGATGCTCTTCTATGCGCTCTTCTCTGGCTCAAACTACCTCGCCTACGTAAATTCCCAGTCACCTATTGCCCTTGAGGTGTTGCAATGCCTGGGATCAGACGTCCATCTCACATTGGAATCGTCTTTGTGAGTTGCGGGAGGAGATTATTGAATCGCATTATTCCCCTTGGCCGTCCTCAATAAATGACTTTGTGCTCTGCATCTTGATCGATTATTTGTCTCCTGGACTCCTGCGATTTCCTTTCCTGCGGTCACTCACTGGAGCCAAGAATCAGAACGAACCCATTTGTATATGTTACGGACCTCCGCAAGACCGAACACGCGATGATTCCCTTGGCTTACGCTGCCTATGCCGAAGCACGGGGCATTGTTATCGACGACTCTTATCGAGCTTCCCCACTCGAGGTTGCGCTCGACTTTGGGGATGACATACTCGTTGGGATGTTTGGTGACCTCAGAGCTTCTTGCGACCTCTGTCTGTATGCCATGGTGCAGTACCTGGGCCCTTGCGAAACTCATGGAAACCGAAATGGGCTGCTCAGTTGTAGAATTTTTACTCTCACGCGATGTTCAATTCCCTCCTGATGCCCTACTATTGGTGGTACGGCAAGGCCTAAGCCTCGTGGTGGTTGATGCTCCATACACAGGGGTATTAATTTCCGCCACGTCCAATGGGAATACTGTACTTCATCTCGCGGTCAACCTCGGGTACTATCGGTGATCAGTGCTGGTCGTGACACAACCGCACGTAACTCTTCGGGAGAAACTACACTTGAAATTGCCATAAAGTACGGACTCACATCTATGGTTGAGATCCTGCGTTCCCCCAACGCTCCCCTCCCCCCTGATGCTCTACTGCTTGTGGTACGACAAGGTCCAACTCTTATGGTGGTCGACTCTCACCCGCAGGGGTGCTGATGCACGTTCCATCACACCTGACGGGAATACTGTCTCTCATCTTGCAGTCGGCCATTACTATGTATACTAAAGAGGCGATCTGCAAATTAGCCAAGAGATTGATCAATGCTGGTTGTGATACAGCTGCACGCAGAGGAAACCACACTGGAATTGCCATGGAGCGTAGATTCATTTTTGTGGTCGAGCTCCTGCTTCATCCCGATGCTCCCCTTCCTCTTAATGCTCTACTGTCTGCAGTACTACATGGCCCGACTCTCTAGATGGATTCTCTCATCCAAAGAGGTGCTGATATGCACTCCACCACGCCCGATGGCAATACCGTACTTCATCTCGCAGTCAACCTCGGACGCTATGCCGGAGACACGTATTGCGAATTGGTCAAGGCACTAATCAGCGCTGGTCGCGACCCACACACGCGTAACCTCCTAGAAGAGACAGCTCGAAGTGTAAGTACTCTTCAGTGGTCAAGATCCTTCTTTCTCCCGATGTTACCTCCTGTAGGTAGCCTACAGTTGGCGGTGACTGTGAGTGACCAGTTTGAAGGGGACAATGATGACGAACGGCAATAGGGTCGATAGCTCATGTGCATACGGACACTCAATGCGAGTCAACAAGTCGCAAATCCCCACCTGTAAGTGTTGGACGGTTTAAAATAGTATGCTTGGGACGTCCCAAATCAAATCCAATGTTCTGGAAAAATCGCAAGCGCGGTCATACATGACATAGGCAGCGGCTTCTAAGGAGGTAGACTAGGCACAGCAGGAACTCTTCTGACGACGAATCCAATCCGACGCTTCCAGTGGGATATGGTACGAGTGGTCCATTCGAAAAGATCTTCATCGATGTCCACGATCCGAGAACGTAGCTTTCGCTGACTTAGGCTGCGACGCAGGTTGTCAAATCGAGTCACTACCTCGTCCATTGTAGGGCGCTTAGATGGATCCGGCTGAATCATCTCAGAAACCAATGGTTTCATAAACTCGAAGCCATGTTTTCTCTGAAGTGAGTGGTAAGTGACCAGGTGCTTTTATCTATGAAGTGGGACACCAACCGAGATGAAATCCTTTCTTATAACATTCCCAATATAAAAAACGTCAGTGGGAAATGGATCGCAGGGCTCATTGGAGTTCTGAAACTCAGGAACCTCTTTGTCGCCACCCCAGATCGGTACTTCCCTTGGGCGAGTGTTTGCAGGATCGTATTGGCGAGAAATCCCAAAATCGATGAGATAGTATTTTGAAGGCCGCTGGGTGCGCGTAAAGCACTTCGCTACACCACTGTAGTCCTTGCTCAGGTGTTTTTCAATGGGATGAAATGCATCAGGGTAGAGATGCGTAGGATCAAGCATGAGATTCCGGTTCATGCAATCTCTACAGTAACATTAGTGCCTAAGAGCATGAGTACAGTCTGCACCTACCGATGCGCAACATGGTGCTGATGCATAAATTGAAGTCCCTGGAAAACACTGAGACTGTGTGTTGCACAAACATACTTTTTAATACCTCGAACAACTGGCGAAAACACTCCATCACTTCCCCAAATGTATCGAAACGAGGATTTGCGTAAGGCCGTAGCAAAGGCATGACTAGAATAGCAATGTTGTCATCGCCATCCAGTTTGAGGACGTCGTAGATAGGAACGCAGTGATTCGCAGGCAGAGACGCGAGAACGCTAGAGGAAAAATATAATGCGATGTCTACTTCATAAGGGTGATCCAATTGCTTGATACGTTTCAACGTGATCGTTTTTCCATCCGCGATCCGGGTTGCATCCATAATCTGGCCATACTGTACAAGGAATTGTCGGAAATATTCAAATACCGATGAAGAAGAGCAGCTTGCGCACCTCTAATCTCTTCCCGTCTTCACAGTTCTCCCAGTCCTTGTTTGACGTTGTCCACGAGGGTACCCACTCAGGAGAGTATCTAGGGCGAAGACGATATCCACGAGCATTTAACTGCCGATACCGGTCACGCCACCAGACCTCTCTGGGATCTAGTTCCTCCGGGGGAATACGGACAGTTGTACCCCAAACCTCGAGTTCTCGCTGCGAGAGTTGAGCGTCCAATCCGACGTCCTGTGCCGTTGAAGCCATTACACGCGTGACAAGACAATTCTCAACAATTTCGTCAGCAAGCCAGTTGGGAGCCCACAAGGTTAAACATATACAAACATAAAACACGCACCAGTCTCGCTGGGTTTCAAATACACACTAGCAAACGAAAGGCATCCGAGGAGCACAGGCAAATTGCACCAGACTAGCATCTCTGGTACAGAACTGCGTATTCTGACTGCTCAGTCAAATATGTTTTTCTGCAAATTTTGATCCGTCACTTCCGCATTACTTAAAACGGACCTACTCTTTTTGGTTGGAAACTGTTTATTGATTTAAATTCACGAATCACCACTCGCCGATATTTTCCTCGAAAGAACACTAACCTGAGAAATGACAATAACTGCCTTTCTTATCGCCCTTCCCAGGTTCACTCCCTAGCCATCTCTTTCCCAAACTCCCACCACAACCTCTGTCCCTTGAGACAATGTCTGGCCATTCCGACGACGAGCATGTTACTGTGATTCTCCCCCTGGATCTCGGGGCTGCTAGTCGCTACGACCGAGATGTCTTCCCCCTTGCTTATCACGATGGTCCTACTTCGGATATCAATAAAGGCAGTGTCCTGCTCTCTGCAACTCTAGAGGAGATAGTCAAGATCAGAGAATTTGCCGACAATCTTGCCCAGGACGATGAATTTATCTATAACACGAGGATCAGATATGAAGCGTTAGTTATACTTTGACTTTACTCGTCATAATTCAGCTCATGTTGCGGTAGTCTGCAAGCAAAGAAGTCGAAACTATTGAAAAAAGGTAACAAGTACAACCCCTTCAAAAAGTTCATGAATTATCGTTCCGCTCGATTGTTCCACGCCGCATCGCTGTCACTGTTTCTTGAAACCAAGGTTGGGCATATACTGATCGCTATCGACGTACTCGACAATAATTACTCCAGGAGACATCCGAGAGAATACAAAGAGAACGCAGACCTATGCAAACTGTCCCGACTTCAACAATCCATGCCGTCAATGGTGAACCCTGAATTTTTAAACATAAAGAGTCGGTATTCATCCCTCCAATGCTTCAGACTTGGACTCGCAAGATTCAGTAATCACTGGCATTGCAATCAACGTACCTGGCAAACTAAACGACGATGCCATTCAAAAAATCAATGACGTGGCCATGACAATGATGGCTCATGCCTCAGAATCGTTCGTCCATAATCCGATTATTTCCCAGCTAAACAACGGTAGGGAAGTTTGGCAATCAAAGTCATTGATGGCTGATATCGTGGAACAGAAGAGGATGATGACACAGAAGAAGTCGACTTCAGAAGTCTTGCGGACACTGCCGATGCTGAGAGTCTATTGAGCTCATTAGATGGGTCTATCTATAGCACAGACGACGACGACGAATCGTCCAATACTTCCATCTCCACCTTTACTACCCGCCCAACCTCATCCTCATCAATTAGTATCACCATCAACAGTCCTGTCTACAACCACTCCATACTGACGAGCCACTCCGAAAACACTGGATTGACAATTAATCATGGGGAAGGGAACAGCGGGGGTTAGTAACGTGTTTCTCCGATTGTTGTACGGCGTTGACCCCGTTTCACAGCATCGGTTTCCCAGCACATCAGCAAAATAAACAAGTGACGTTATCGCTTGACGACTTCTCCAGTTCCTGGGCCACACCATTCGAGCAATCTAAGTGGTGGAACAGGTCAGCACGTATCCGATTGTCGCGCTAACTCGTCTATATATGGTCTAATTTGGGGGTTTTTTTTTTAATCCCGTGTGTGACATTGACGCTAGATGTTGCTTGTATCTCTTCACTGCTCTTTGTATTTCATATCATATGTAGCGATGGTCTGGCCTAATTATTGTAGTCGATTTTTCAATGTACCACGTCTCCCCACAGCGTATAATACAAATCCATCAAACTATGAGCCGTATGTGAAACACGACTTGGCGACCAATGTCTCGAAGCGGAATTGACGGCGTGTGAAGGATCGATAAACAAGTACCTCGTGCCATCACCATTGCAGTACGTACTGTGTACATGGCCACTTCTGCGTATTGAACCGTTGTTCCGTTTTTGTGTCTCGGCGTCTCTGGTGAAAACATTTGGTGCACATATATGCTTAGGCGAAAAGGAATAACCTTACGTGCTTTGTTAGAATGGTCTGTATGTCATGGTCCGTCTCCACGCAAGTATAAGGTACCCCAATCGCAACATTTTCTGAGTCATTCCATGATTACGGGGCACCAAAACCACAGTATCACTGCATATTGCAATTGCGTATAAGACGTACAAGCGTATCTATGATGCGGTTGGATTCCTCAGCAGTTTGCGAGGTATCGCGTACTTGCTACCGGCAAATAGGTTGCAACGTGTCTGCAGAGGGACGGGTTGGACTAGGAGAAAAATCTCTACAATCAGCGTCGCGGAGTTCGAGAGGGCTAATAAGCACCTACACTACATCCTTATGTTTTGTATGTTGCAAGACCTTCTCTGCGCAACCCCACCCCCGTCGTCAAAAGCAATTGAGTTCAGTTACGCCAATATGAACGTCCCTCAGAGACCCACGACCTTGAGTTTCGGGGAAATTGTGGATATGCCAGAGACACAGACCCACAAGAGTTACTGGAAATAGTAAAAGATTCACCATAGAAATTTCTGCGATCGACAGCAGATCTTGTCGGAGTTGCCGAACCCAGCGACTTACATTGCCAAGGAGCGTTGGCCTTGATGGGAAGCAACGACTTGAATTGTTAGTACGCCACTTAGCTCGCCCCGGTAAATCCACTGACCCACGGACAAGATAGCAGACACTTCTTCATACAGCTACGAGAGGTTCATCATCCATTCATCCAGTCTTCAAGAACGCGACCTACGGCGATATCGCATATAAGTTTCATGTAACTTCTGGTGAGGCGGTTAGCCAAGGGTCGCGAGACAAGAGGCGAATATACATACCTCCAACCTTCCCACTTCTCCATCGTCCTTCTGAAAAATCAGTGGGGCAGAGCGTCTGGGATGATGTGACCCACGAGGGCTCTGGTCAACAACGAAGTACGAGACACCAGGTAATTCGGTTCCTACCCCGCATGCGCGCATAGGCGTCATGAACCCCGGAATTCCTGATAATGGTCTCAAAGCGTGCTTATAAAGTCTAAATACGAAAGGATTAGAGCTTGTCGTTGGGAATAGACCCATATCGAAACTGACCTGCTGTACGGGATATCCCAGACGTTCAAGCTTTGCTGGGAAGTACAAGAGAGATTCCATCGAGTGTCCAGAGAGCTGAGGAATGAGAGAGGTAACTTGCAAACGTGGAGGGGGAAGAAATTTGCTCATACTATCAGACTAGAAGGGTGTGGCCGAGCCCATTGGAACTGAGGGCGACAGTAGGAAAGGGGACTGTGCTTGTGGACTCGGAGCCAAGGAAGGAGGTAGGGAAAACGGAAGTGGAAGTGGAAGTGGAAG
>JBBPMY010000576.1:0-14090 GCA_038090615.1 Phylloporus gajari
GACATGTTAGTTGAAATGCGGATATTTTGTTTCGTATTATCTATCTTGTGTATCTGTAATCGTTTGTACACTCTCATAATTTATGTATGGTGATTTCACCCGCAAATCAACATATTTGTCAAAATGCGGCAATCACACCACACATACGCCATACTATGGTCAATCTATATACAATATATCACAAATGCGTGATCTTACATTTCAACACACTGATCCTTTTGCAGTATGTTCTATATATAATCACCATCCACCATACTCATCATCATTCTACTTGTATACATCACCATCATATATCATCACATCCCCATATCCTTTCTTCATCTACCGTCGCTGTCGATCACCACGTCTTCCTCGTCCTCGTCGTCTCGAGGGCCCTGGATCAACAACCATCACTTCATCGTCCGACTCGCTCACCTCAATCACCTCCATATTCATCGTCATACATGTCTCAACAACCTCTCTCTCAACGACAACAACTCCCCGACCCCTCCTTGGCTTTAGGTATTGTTGCATTGATCCGCCCTCACTCACCGTCCGCGTCTGCAATCGTGGTCGCACAGGCAATCGCGCCTGTAATATCATCGGTCCTCCTGTTCTCTCATCTCTCCCTTCCACTCGAGGCGGTGAGTCCGGTATCTTCTCTACTTCGTCCTTTATTGTAATGTTGAACATGCTTCTTCGAGCTAGAAGCTTCTCCGTAGCCATTCCTGTCCAGTACCGTCCAAATCGTTCCGCTGCCTTCACATTTGCCCTTCTCTCACAGTAAGCTCTTTTCTCTTTTCTCTTTCTCTTTTCACTCACCATCGTGTATCCTTCTGTGATTGAACAACCGTCCCTTCACTTCCCCACCTCCCCATCAACTCCTTCTCCTCGTCCGTCTCCTCTTTCTCCTTGATCATTTCAGATGCCTCTTCTAGCTTTTGCGGCACCTCCCTCACAATATATTCAATCATTTCACTCACTTGATGGTCCCGTTGAAAAGGTCGGTTTCTCTCGTTGCGATCCTGTCGGCTCACTATCATCCCTAGATTCCCCTGGCATTGAGGGCACTTGAATTCGCGGAATGGTATCCCCACCATCGTCTCCCCTTCCATCGTTCCATACGTATGATACCACGCATGGATCGCACACAGACTGCAGAATTGGTGCATGCATGTCGTCTTCATAGGGCATTGCCTGCAATCTCCCCTTAGTATCTTTCTCTCTCCTCTCTTCCATCTACTCACATTATTTCGAAACAGCTGCATTTTATTTATCATATGTCAGTATTCTTGTTCATTCTGTTGACAATATCCCTTCACTCACATTCCACATTTCAGTGAACGCTCCACAAGATCAATCAACCCCCTTGCCTCCCCAAGAATCGTCGCATACCTCAACATCATCCTCTCTTCATCCTCCACTTTTCTTTTCTCACCCCCTTTCCATGTCACTATCTTCTCTCTCAAACGCCGTATTATTTCCTTCGTTTCTTCTTCTTTCTTCTTCCTATCATCCCTTTCCTCATCCATCCTCATCCTCATCCCCTCCATCTCCGCCTTCAATCGTTCGTTTTCCCTTGTGAGTTCTTTCTTTTCATAATCCTCCTCTACTTCTTTCCACTTTCCTTTTGATTTTTTCCTGCTTTCCTCATCTATTTTCTCCACACGTACCTTCATCCCTTTACTATATCTTCCTTCAATCACCCCTTCCATTGCTTCCCATTCATCTCTCTCCTCTTTCTCACTCACTTCTGCACTTACCACCTCTTCCATCTCCTCATTCACTCCACTAACTGAGTCACTTTCTTCACCTCCACTCATATCAGCATCGCCTGTACACCGTATTAGTATACTTGTAAATAAATAAACGTACTTACTTTGATCCTCTTCATCGTCGAAGAATATACTCAGTAGGTGTTCTTCTCTTTTGATGTTTTCTTCTAAAGACATCGTATTATTGTACTGATGGTGGTGGGCTTGTGTGTGTCGAGCAGACAACTTGCATGTCTCACAAACAATTCACATGTGTATAAAACACGTGACATACACGTGGTCAACTCCGCATTTCAACATATATGTTCAATTGTGGGAGTACTTCTATCTATCTATGTGTTCTTCCTTTCTTTCTCCCGCATTTTAACATATGTGTTGGATTGTGGGTGTGGGTGTTTTATATTATTGGCCCGCATTTCGACATATGTGTCAAAATGTGGGGATTATAGGTATGTATTCACACTGTATTATATACATAGTCTATATTGTTTGTTTGTCTGCATGATTTATTCGTACATTTGCGGTCACTCTGCCCCTAAATTGTAAAAATAACCCTTGGTCTAACCTAGCTTAATTAGAAAAACATACTAAGATGAGGCAATGGAGCAATCACGGGAGTTTGTTGAGAGTCGGTCGTGTCCTGCATGGCGGAACGGCATTTTTGCCATTGATGGGTCAACCTTTCCGCTTTTTGAGAAGCTAGGCTTTTATGGTGAAACATTCTATGACCAGAAGTCATGGTACTCATTAAACTGCCAGGTATGGTTCAAACTCACCTGTATCTGTGGTCTAAAATATTCCACAGGTTGTAATCATGCCACATGATCTTCGCATCGTCAACTACTGCCTTGGACACCCAGGGAGTGTCCATGATGCATATGCGTTCATGGGAACACATCTTGCAAGTGCTCTGGAGCAAACAATCCCCCCTGGCCACTGGACTTGGGCAGATAGCGCATATCCAACACATCCATGGTGTGTTGTACCATTTAAAGCGACCACTGGAACTAGATTAACACGGGACAAAAATCTCTATAACAAATACCTGTCAAAGGTTAGTTTTTGCATGTGCACTACCAGTCAACTGAATGTTAGTTTAGATCCGTGTACAAGTTGAGCATGCATTTGCAGCTCTAAAAGGATGCTTCCAATCACTCCATGAGCTTCATCTGAGGATGCGGAATGAAAGAGACATGAAGATTACAGTACACTGGGTACAGTGCTGCCTAATTCTTCATAATATGATCCTTTGCTTTGAGGATGAGCTTGGGATCAGGAGTACAACTGAGTGGGCAAGATGAGAAGGAGAAGAGCCAGGCCATCGGTTGGCACCGGTTGTGGTGGATGTTGCTGAGGGATTGCCAGGCCAAGTGTTTCGGGCCAATTTAATGAGAGATTTGTTTGCATACCTCGGGATGCTTGCGTAAATTCCATAGAATTTCGTTGTTAAATAACACATGTTGACAGTTGTACAGCCAGAGACCTGAAAGGAAACAAAGGTGGGATAAAAAACAACAACAACAAAGTATATATAAATAAAACTGTCCAGATGGGCGAAACCATTTGCAGTGCAGTGGGACACAACCAAAAAAGGATCATATGAGAAACGGGAGAGGTTACCATCTTGAAAGCTGTGGAGCTCAAGGCAGAAGTTCCTTTTGGAGCTGCAATTCTTGAAGTTGCAACTGTACCTTGAGCTTTTCAAGCTCGATGACTGCAAGCTTTTCTTCTTGCAACTTGAGCGCAAGCTGTTGCTCTTGAAGATCGCATTGATGCCTATACTTGGACTCAGCATTGGCATCATCAAGTGCTCTTTGTTCCCGTTGGAACACAAGCTCTTTTGCCCGGAGTACGAAATTCATCCTAGCAATGGAGCGGCAAGTTTGACCACTGTCCCGAGAGGAGTCCATAGCTGTCTCAGTATCCTTTGTGATGTTACTGATCCTGTCAAGTTCATCGTGAATACAGGTGGCACTGCCCGTTGAGTTTGCCTTTTTTCCCAAGGAACCAGCTGCTGACAAAGGAGACAACGTTGAGCCCGAGGGAAGGCTGTTGGATGATCACATGGAAGGAGAGCATGAATAGGGTGTTTGTTTTCGAAATGCCGAATGGCCATCATATAGGGCTGTTCTCGCCTTTCCAGTATTCAGAGAGCTAGTAACCTAGATAAAATGTGATGTCAATAAGTATATTCATATGATTTTTTTCGTTTACCTTCAAACGTGATGGTCCCACTAGCAGTTGATCGACATCTTCATCCTCCGCAGCGGGCATCTCTTCATATAAGTCCTCCATGTCCAAATCCCTGTCAGCAAACCACTGGTCATCATTGCCAGACATTACGATGTCATGGGGAACCTCATTTGGCATGCTAGCATGGGCCCTGGCTTCGATACTGACTTCATCACCAGATACAGGTTCTTCTTCTTCTCCCTCTTCGTTGTCACCCTGGACACTCCTATCAGCAGCGCTGTGGTTGCTATCGGTCGGTTGAACAAAATCAAGCATATTTTGCGCATGGTTGACATTTGCTTGAGATGATGTTAAGTTGCTATCAAAGCTGGGTATTCCTCGCCATATCTGATCAAGATTGTCATACTGAGGGAAGGAGTCCCCGAGCTCAACTATTGATTCAAAGACAAGTCAAGATGACTGAGGAGTAAGGAGTAAAAAAATGACACACGACGCAGGTTCACTTGTGATTTGCCTGGCATAACCCCTTCACCTGTCTGTTTCAGACGGTCCTGCCACTTCTGATAGGTCTCCTTTAGTCTACAAATTGAGATCAGTTGTTAATCGGACACAATCAGCCAAAGATCAGCCTACACAGTAAGACAGTTGGAAACAGATTGTGCATGCTGCTTCAGATCCTCTGGATTGAACAAAGGATCCCCCGTAAATATTTTGCTGGCAATATCCTAATAAATGTGCTTCTTCTTTCTTGTGCCTACTTTGGTGCCTGGAGGAAGGGGGACAGCATTGGGATGATTGCAATCATAGTAGAGGATATGACGATCTACAGGATTTTGTATGATCCATTCAACAAGTAAGTCGACACGAGACTTGTCCCATGTGATATTTGGGGCTCTTGTAGAGACTTTCATGGATGTATTGGTGGCGGCAATGGCCTTCCCCTTCCCCTTCCCCTTTCCTGGTGTGTTTGTCTTCCCCTTTGGCACTGAGGTCACACCTTGATTTTGACTTGAGGGATTGGAGCCGCCTGCCATGCTGATAAACCTGGGCAATAGTATGTAGGATTGGTGGGCTTGCAGTTGAGCAGAATGATGAAGACGTGAGCGAAGGGCAGGCATATTTTTCAAGCTCTGATCTACTCATTCTGACACACAGTGGCCGAATAATCATAGGTTTCAGAGACCAATAATAGTCATTTAATGGTGCTCTAATTCCCACCTTGATTCCCACTAATGTAATATTCTTTTCATTGTCAGAGTAAATGTGACTGATGATTATGAGATAAAGCAAAACAGAGTTCATCCAGGGACAGAACTTAGTTTCTGTTCCATCAAAGTCATTGGGTTTGGCTAGAGAGTGTGTTGAAATTACAAGTATATTACACTATGTAATGACTTGTAATAATCATCTACTGATCACCATTAGTGATCAGTAATGAATGGATTCACTAGTCATAAGTACTGATCACCATTAACAATCAGTGCTAGTTGATATCTACTAATGTTGACTACTGATCACATCTACTGATCACCATTAGTGATCAGTAGTAATCACTATTCCTAATATACCTCATATGGAATAAGTGACAAATGTTGATCATTAATGATCTACATCTGACATGATGCTTTGATCCTAGTCAATCCTAACTGATCCTATGATTCTAAACATTCCTATTGACAATCTGAACAATAGGAAGTATTATCTATTGTCCTATTGATATATCCATCTTTCTAATACTAGAACAATAGAGTCTACATTAGGAGAACAATACATAGATAGATCATCCTATAACAATTCATAGATCAAACTCAGTTATCTCAGACTGAATTCTAGATATATATATGATACTTTTATACATGAAACAGTAGACACAGAATACATATGAGTCAGATCACTTGCAACAGACTACTTCTATCAATCAGAAGTCGTTTCAACTGTTCTCTATCAATCTAGACTCTCATACCTCAAGAGAAGCCTCTGCTAAATACAGTAAGTCTCAACTGTACATACTCCCTTCATTGTATTGCACACACTAGTGGAACAAGCTTCAGTTTCATTAGGTTATGAGCCCTGCCTCTAAACTATAGGCAAAAGCAATTACTGTCTTTGATATAATCAATGCCTAGTAGATCTGAGGTGCTAGCAGAGCTTGAGACCTTCACTCTCCTACTCTGAAAGGACTATGGAGAAAAAGCTCTTATTGAGATTTTATCTTATAATCTAGTGATGTGGACAGCTACTCACACCCTCAATAATCACATTGGGACTAGAGACTTAACCCCTAGCACATTGGTGACTATGGGCTCTAATATCTCTGATCTTACATTCTCAATGGTCAATTACTTTGATGATGACACTGACCAATGGTATATAGAGATCAACCAATCTCAGGATCCTATCCATCCCATTGAGATAACAGAAACACTCATCATAAGTAAGGAATCCACATTACAGGATCTGGTATCCTTGTCAATTATCCTGATCCTACATCCTATCATCATTGTCTCTTCTACAGATCTATTAGGGAATCAGACACTACCATATCTGCTGGTACCCTCAGCAAGCTGTTCAACATCAGCTCAATCTTGGATATTGCTACAAGAGATCCTAGACGTTCATCTCCTATATACTCTCTATCCTCCACTCTCCAAGATTACTCCATTGATCCTTATCTGCTTACTGTTCCTGCTCCTCCTTCTATTATACCTATATCGTCTTTTGAATGGGTAGAGTCAACCTCATCATCTTCAGGTGCCACAAGTGGATCAGAACCACAAGGCATCACTGGCAAGGATCAACAGTTATCTGTTGAGACTAGGGAAATTAATACATCACCTATACAATCTATAGTCTCTTCCTCATCTGAAAGTGAGAAGAGAGTATTCCTCACTCCATCAGATTGACTCCCTTTCATAGAAAAGTCACCAGATCCCATTATCCAGACACTTTCTGAGTCAACCTCAGAAAGATCATCCCATTCCTCTCATTCCCATTCATTCTAATCCTGTCCTAATTGGCTTCTTCCAAATCCATCTACTCCACCTCATCCATCTCATTCTAGACCTCCTGCTTCATCTTTTGATGAACCATCAATCTCTTCTGATGAAAGGTGTATTAGAGAAGCTGTAGACTTTTTTAATGGTATTCCAAACCTTCTTGCACAGAGTCAGGGACTATCTGAATGAGACTCCATCAGGAATCAACCTGTGGAAACAATTCTAGCTTGTCAACTACAAAGCTCTCATCAAGCAAGTAGATTCCACAGATTAGATAGGTCCTCCTCATCTCTATCATCTCAAGAAAGACCCTAGACTTCTGACAGGAGAGAACCAAATGGAACCAGACAAAATGTATTCAGAAATGGAAATGCTGGATGCTGCTCACACCTTGGCCAATATAGGACCAGGACCATCAACTCTTCATCAACCAGTCATGGACATCACCTATACTCAGTCCATTTTGCAGATTCAGCCCAACAAACTCCAAGATCTTCAGGTCTTTCCCAATCCCCCAATCATTCACTATCTAGAACTAGATCATCTAATCCCATTCACCAAAGGGATTACATCCACCATACCACACAAACAGGTCAAAATTGAGATAATTGACGCAATCAGAGACAAAGAGGATCCAACTCAATTCATTCCCTTCATCACTTGAGCTCTTTGTCATCAAGTTCAATACAGAATTCCCCTAGCAGGAGGAATCCTAGAAAAGAGTCAAACATTAGATCTAACCAATCAACACACCTCAATTCTAACCTTGAACCTTCAGGTTCTAGGACTTGAAAGCTCAAAGGAGAATGAACTTGTCATTCAAGGACCTCTTTATCATTGTGAATGACTCATTAGTTTCCTGGAAAGAAATGGATACCCCATTCCAGTTCAATCCTATCACAACACTCCTTATTATCTATGTGATGAGGGATATCCAATCTTTGACATCAGGATGGAAGATACTTGGACCATTCATCAGACCATGTGAAGATCTGAACCTAATCTTATCTTTACAGATGCAGTTGGAGGCTTGAAATTTGACTTTGACAAAGAGTTTAAGTGTGTCATGCCAATATGGTATGAAAGTGGAGATGATATGTGGCACAGGGATTGTCTCTATGAAGAAGAACTGGTAGGAGTCACTGAATTTGACTTAGAATATATCAATTCCTGTGAATAATGGGAGAACAAAGAAACCTCTAGGGATGTCCAACAGTGGAACTGGCATTTTGATCAGGAGATGAGAAAGAGATTTCACCAGACCATTCCTTGGTTCTCATACATGTCCAGACATGTTGAAGCTAACATCAAAGCCAGGTTTTATCTATTCCAGAAAACCATCAGATCAAATTGAGACTTTGAGGATAGTCAAGCAGAATTGTCCATCAGTCTCAATCACAATATTCAAAACAAATCCATCATCCAGACTCTACAGTTGACTATTGAAAGAGAAAGAAGAGAATTGGTCATCCAAACTCAGTATTTTACTGCTGAGATTGCTGGACACAATAAACACATGGCAGAAATCCTAGAAAGCCATAAGCAACTTTCCAGACTCCTTTGAGAAATCACTGAAGAGAAGTCACCTTCCCCTGACAGAGGAATTGATCAATATTCTGGAAAGAGAACAAGAATTTCTTGCCAGTATGCCAATGAATTAGTTAATGCCAGGGTTCTCAGAAGGTCCTTATGTAGGAAGAATGGGTGATCCAAATTATCTTTCTTCTCAAGTTGAATATGATAGTACTTTTCTTGATTATTTATTCTGGCCTGGTTCTGCTTATTATCTCAGTCCATTCAGGAGTTGTAAATATGATGTTTACCTGACATGAGATGATGTAAATAAGAAAGAAGAAACAGAAACATAGGATCTGGAGAATTTCCACTATTTCCCCTCACTTTCATATGATCTATTTGAATAAGGTTGTTCTATTTATCAGGATACAGATCATTACATAGAGACTCAATCTATGTATCATATTATCTATCTGAAAGATGACTGAGGATGTCTCTTGATATCTCAAGCTAAATGTCATCAGACAGATAAATGAGTTCAAAGAAGGAAAACTAGAAGTGAAAAGAAACAGAGAAAGAGGAAATCTAAAGGAAAGAAGAAGGAGATACCTAACAATCAATCAGAAACCAATAATAGTGACTGGATGGATGTTTTGGGCAAACCTTACATGAATATTGAACTTCCTTCTGGTCAGATTTCATATGTTGATAACACTGGCCTATTCTTTTTTTATTTCAGTTGCTACATTCATCTGTTGGTGAACTATGGCTTCACTCAAGATAGGATCTGAAGTTACCAGCAAGATCAAAGAGCTTGAAGGGCCTCACAACTATATCATATGGGCATCACACCTTCAGGGACTCTTGACTATGCTAGAAGACCATTGGTCTATCACTGCTTGGGAGAAACTGTGGAAAGATCAGACCACAGAAGAAGAAAGAGCTAAATGGATGACCATGGATTAACAGGCATGTGCAGTAATTGCCAATTATTGTCATCTTTCCATGAGACACAATGTTTGTTATGCTTGGTCTGGGTAGGGCAAAGCATAGCCTCAGAAAACTAAAGACTAAAGCTAGGTGAAACCAGACAATGGATAGTCAACTGGGTCGAGGCTAGTGTTTTAAAGTCTGGTTGCCGGACTATTCAAAGACCAACAACTGGGCTAGACTGACAATGATTGCAACTGGACTGTAGTTGCAAGTCCGCATGATCCCGGCATGTACTGGTTGCCAGTTGTCAGTGTTAGCAAGTTTATTCAGACCATTTCTAAACCAGTTGCAACTGGTCAGCAGTGTAACCAGTTGCAGTTGCATCAACACAACTAGTCCATAGTCACAAAGTAAAACTAATGCCAGACATGTATATAAAACATAAAGACTACAGCTCCACCACTTCATCAACTTTGTCCCAACATCTTGGCTGAGAAGTTCATAGAACTCCATGTCCTCACAGACGGATGAGTTTTCCTGAGTGAAATTGATGGCGCTCGAATGCCAGCTGTACTTCAAGAGTTGAAGTTGCTCAAATTGATCTGCGCCAAGTTATGATTGACGGTCAGTCACAACTTCAACACCTGCTGAAAAAAGTTGCTCACAGGGAACTGAGGTTGCCAGGATTGCACATATGTCCTTGGCAATGTGCACAAGGGTCAGGTATTGCTGAGAATGGGTCTAAAGTATTCATTAGTATAGAAAAGAACACAAACATTGAAGAAAATACACACCACCCACCACCAAATGATGTCTGTGTCCTTGTTGACATCACTCTGCATGTCACTGAGGTACTGACATAGCTCCTCCTTCCACCCCCCACCACCTGCATGAACCGATTCTTGAACAAGTTGATGGCAGTGATGACCATAGTCAGACTTGAGAGGAAGGGGCAGTGTTGCATCTTGGTGGAAGGTCATATTGTGTGAGTCTTTGCAGTTGTTCCAGTATTCCTCCATGTTCTTTTCAACTACCTTCAGTGCATCATCACACCAGTCCTGGGCATTCAGATTCTTGGCCACTATTTCTGCCTTTTGCTTGTTGAGGCTGCCCCAGGCCATCTTGATATAGGTTAGTTTATAGTACAGATGCAATACTATGCCAGTTAGCATGAGTAGTACATAGTATAGTAGCAACTTACCCAAAGCAAGAACATAGACATCTTTTTCGTCAAACTTGTGATAATACTTCTTGAGCTTCTCCAATCTGCACTTGATGGTGTCTTTGTATAGCATGTACTTGTTGAGTGCAAGTTTCTCCTCCCAAGCAGTGAGGAGCTCTTCAAATGTGAGGATTGCGAGCCAGAGGACTGGATGATTGGACAAGGAGAAGAGGAGCTGGATGTTGTTCACATCAGATATGATCAACCACACATTGTTGACACGCTCCCAATCCAGTGCCTTGAGGGTGAACGCAGTCCAGGGAATATGTCAGACATGTTGACCAGGACATCTGATCGATGTGATAGGGCTGAAGAATTCATCTGTGGAGTTTATGAACAAATTCATGGGCTGTTCATAAGAGTAAACAACTAACAGTAGAATGTAAAAGGAATCAACATACTGTTCGTAAATCATAGGAACAAGCAAGCATCCCATCAGCAGTGCCCCAATGCACATTGCTATGGAGTGGAATCTTGAGGGGGTTTTCAATCCCACACTTGCATTGCAGACGCTCGAAGTAGGCAACACGTTGCCCAGAGGATTGAATCTTGACCACAAGCGTTTGGAGGGCAGCGATGACATCGAGGGTACTGCCAAGAACCTGATTTTCTTGTAACATTGGGTTGAATTCCCAGATAGTGGTTGTAGTCTCCATGTCAATGATTCTGGTGATGACACTCATGAATGCAGTAATTGCGAGGTTGATGACATGCACAAGGCATGGAAGGCGATGCTGGTCGGGATTGAAGGAGTAAACATGTCGGGAGTGAAGTGTAGTTTCAATGTAGCTACACGTTGTATTGTTGTTGCTCGTATTATCTGCAGTGACACAAAAAAGCTGAATAGAATATGTATGAGCATTGCTTTTGAAATGTGATGGAATGATATGCACCCATGAGCATTTGTTAGTGATGATGCCAGCTCACTTGCAGAGTTGAATGAAGTATCGCCCAAGGTTGTTGCCACTGTGTGCTCCAGCAATTGTGTGGAAGGCAATGACCTCGTTATGCAGCTCCCATTCATCTGAACTTCCAGCTTCCTCAATCCAGTGGGCTGTAATACCTATAAACGAGGCCTTTGTCTGGTCTACCGACTAGAGGTCAGATGTAGTTGAAACACAGCCAGTCGTTGAAACCTATTAAATGAAAATTAGACAGAACAGATGAATAAAACATTTATTATTCTCACTGAAAGTTTCTCCTGAAGAGACTCTATGAATTTGATAAAAGCATTGTGGAGGTAGGTAGTGATGTTGTGAGTTGATGGTAAGTTGACTTTCTTGGTGTTAGATCGCATCAATACTAAGCAATTCCTAAATGAGGCTTTGTTTGTGACTGCTAGACTCTACGAAAGTATCAACATTATGTAAGTAAGTAAGTGGGAGTCCGAAAGAGCACTCACTTGGTCATCGCAAACAATGAATTCAGCAACAGCTTTTATTGTGCCTTCTCTTGTGAACTCCTCTGCCTTTTGTGTCCTTTGGACTATCCCATCCAGCATGTGTTGTCCTCCCTTCTTTGTGCCAGTTTGTGCTCTTAAAATCTCTCATGGTATCGCATGATGATTTTCTCTCAGGTTCTGCACAGCACAACACTCTTGATACAAGTCGTAATGTCCATGAATATGCTGCCTGCATGAAAAGTTGGATCCAACATGAAATGCCTTGCATTTTCTGTATTTTTGGATGTACACTTCGTCTTCTCTTTTGTGCGCAGTAAGTACTGATCAACTTGTTGATAAATTTGCACTCACTTGCAAACATTGCACCAATGCCCCTTCAAGACGTCAGCCCCACCATCCACAAGAGTGAATTTGACCTTGCACCTGTCAGAGAAAATGGTAAACAGGTCTTGTGTGCACTCTTTCTTCACCAGTCGCATCTCATATTCCAATCCGCTGCTCTCTTCTTCAGATAAGTCCTATGGTGAGTTGTACTTGAGTACTTTAGCTACTCAAAGAAATCTGATCCCACCTCACCTGGTTGTGCTTTCTACTGGCAATGCTTGATGCCCTCCCCAACATCAAGTCAGCAACTTCTTCATTGCTATCCATGGCTACTGACTCAATCTCAGATGTTCCAGAATGGTGAGAACTTGCAACTGAAGCATGCCAAGAACTCACAACTGAGGTGTGATGAGAAGTAGCAGGAACCAAAGAGAGATAAGAAGTGATTGAGGAATGATAGGAACAGACAGATTGGGTGTCATCTGTGATATCTGAACAGTGATGCTTTCGTGATGGTAAGTCTGTGTGTCTTCACTCCAAATTGAATTCTGATTCACTGTCAAGTTCCATGGATGTTGACCCGTTATAGCATCACTTTTTGATGCTGCTCTGCTTTGCTGTCTTGGGTGGTCGTGGCTTTGCTGTCCTTCTTGACCAAGGTGATGTTTGAGCAACCACCTTTGCAGTTGGTCGCCAATCATGTTCTGACTTTTGAACAGAGTTAGACATGGCTTATAGGACTTGGGAGACCAATGAGGAGAGAAAAAACAGGCAGAAGTTCTGTCTGCAACTCAGAATAAGTTTATATACAGGACAACGCATGAAAAGCATGTTGTCCATTGTGTCATGTTGCTAGCTTATATTATATGTACTTGCCAATCACCTATCTCCAACCAGTCCCGACTGGTCCTGACATGGACCAGTTGTGACCAGTTGCAACTGCACTGGCAACTGAGAGCAACTGGTCTTGATCAGTCTTGGTTGTGGTTGGTGAGCGATGGTGAATTGTGAAAACTGGTTGTGGTCTGGTCCTTCCAAAAAAGGAAAAAAAAACCAGACCAGACCAGACTTTAAAACACTAGTTGAGGCAGTCTTGAGGCTAAATGCTGATTGGTTGTTTAGAGTCTGTAGGCACTGACTAGGTGACTAGGACTTTCAAGAGTAGCCAGAAGACAAAGTGTCAACTGGATCGAAGGCAACCAACAGGCTAATGGCCAATTGGGTCAAAGTACTGTTCACAAGATGGTGAACTAGGTACTTGGAGACAAGGTACTGTTCACAAGACGGTGAACTTGGTACCTGGAGACTAGAGGTTTGAAGGACAAACTACCCATTCAGAGCACAGGCAGAGGCTCAAAGAGACAAGAGATGATGAGAGGAAAGTCAAGTGGATTGCTAGTCTAGAGGTACAGGTGGTATCTCAGAGGAGAACTAGCTTAAGGGAAAGAAAAGAAGAAAATGAGAAGAAGGTTTATATACCTAAGGTATAGAAACTGACGGAATATGAAAGGACTAAAAGTACACAGGATTGGTCAGTAAGATTATGAAATAGAATGTGATGGAATCACATGAAATGTTGAGGAAGATGATGAGTCATTGGGCCAATAACTAAGAGGGAATGAGTAATTGTAGAGAAAAGAAATAAAGCTCAGAACTCGTATGACTAGGCAGAAAAAGAAATCGTAACATTACCCCCATACTAGGGTCAAGATAGTGACGAAGACCTGTTGAGAATGTCTTATCTTATCTTA